>SNQJ01S0015531.1:130211-159381 GCA_010110895.2 Picea sitchensis
AAAGTGTGGACTCTCATTCAAAGGTTGCAACAGGATTCCAGTGCATCAGATACATTTACATGGAAAATGATTCACTATGGTACAAAGATCGCTTATATTTATGTAAGAACTCCCAACTCAAACAAAAGGTACTATTGGAATTGCACACCTCTCTAGTAGGAGGGCACTCCTTTTATTTATGTCGGCTTTAGGCCATTAGTTGTACATATACCTCCTAGTCTCCTATATATACCAAGGAGACATTTTCATTTTGAATCATCTTGTACTTGAACATTTAAGTGGGGTAAAAGGAGGTTTCCCCCTCGAAGAAGCTTATTATCTGAAATTATCTCTTTTTCAAGGCATTGAGTACTTTTTCTGAGGTTTTTCTATGCTATATTGATATTTGGTTCTTAACATTGACACCCATCTTCCATTGAATTATCCTTCATGATTCCACACACCTATTTTTCTGAGTTGCATACATCATTTCCCTTATCTTTTTTAGTTCATTTTTTCCTTTTCAGTTTTCCTTCTGAATAAAACAAACCCCCTTTCCATGATTACGTTTCCTTCCCATAAACATTGTTGCTACTGAGATCTTACATCTATAGTCATACCAATCATTTTATAAACTCGTGTTGACTGATGTGGGATTCCTTAAGGCCCACCTTTCAACAGTATTTCCCCATCGACCTTGACACCTTATCTGGGATATAGACTAGAGTTCCTTTTTGAGTACCTTGAGGCTTGGATGCCTTAATGGAAAGCCCTCTCACTAGCAATCATGGGAATACATCAATGTCCCTTGATCGTTATATCTTGCACGTGGCTCGACATCAGCCCATCTATTCGCACTTTGCAATATGTACTTGGGTACCTTGACACTCATTGACATCACTGGTGAGTTTGTCTTGCATTGGTTAATGACATTCGTCAATGGCCAATAATCCAATGATTTCTCTTCATGCTCGACATCAACACATTCATTCGCATGATGAGAATTGTACCATCAATTTTGTAGCGGATGAAGACTATACACTTTTTCACGATCCCCTCAGTAGTTGCAGCAATTTGATTTTAGGTATATGAGAGTACCACAGTTCCATATTCTATGCCTTCCACATTTCTTATGATTCAACAATAGCAATTCAGATTCCTTCACTTCCCATGATCCAGTTACAACAACAACAACATTAGCAGTTCCATTTTTCTGATATTGCAGTAGTGACACCTTCCATCTTCCATCAGTCACATTCATATATTCTTTGGTCTATCATTTATAGTAGTTGCAGCTACAATGCCAGTCACGTTTTCTTGATCCAGCAGCCGCAACAACTACATCTACTTTTGGGTAAGTGGAGGTATGTTCTTTTCTAAGCTTTAATCACACAATTCCTTATATGATGACTTGAATATTTTGGAAAATTTCCTCGCCATGCTCTCTTTCCTTCCATGACCTACACTAAATTGCATGAGGGCATGCAACCGATTCAGTTGGGGGGGGGACTATTTCACCACATATTCATTACCATTATTCCATTTTACCATCTCATAATTCCATTTATGATTCACTAACATTTCTTTTCCAACGACACTTTGTTGCATTTCGATTGATATACATATTGGCATGATTCATAAAGATAGAGAAAAGGCTTTCTTATACTCAGTGATTCTCTCTTATACACATTGATAGCTTATTATTTCCAGTGAGTACATGGCTAAATTATTTCATCAAGAAAATCAATAAGTGAAATGAATGTTGTTAACACAAGAAACAACATCTTTTTTATTCATGGTTGTCACACAAGAACCAACCAGAAGAAAATTTCACATTCTGTTACACATATTTCACATGTTGTTACTCTTGTATCTCATACCCTGAAAACATTCATTGTTAAAAGGACATCATCAATCAAAGCCATAGTTTAAATGCCAAAATTTCTTGAGAAGATCCATGCATGGTTTCATGAGGACATGCAACAAGTTGAGTTGGGGGGTATGTTAGGACTCAGAAATGTCACATTTATATCCTCTTTTCCTTCACCATTCCTTACATTTCATGGTCCTAATAAACCTTTTATCATACCATTTCCATACATACATTTGGGTTTCACCTTATTATTTTCCATTTTATTCATTTTAGTGTTATAAGTGAATCTATGATTAAATATTAGAAAAATGACATATTTGCATTATATATCAAGGTCGGATGAGTTTGATGATGTGTGCAGGCATATTTGAAGATTTCAACAAAGGAAAATATTACCACCTAGCCTCAAATTCGAATTTCATCTTCAATATTTGAAGATTTGAAGAATATTTGGGACAATCATTCAAGCATATTCAAAGGAGAAGATCATGGATATTTTGATGGGATATCTTTTCCAAGATATGTGTGGAGGATTTGAAGGAATAATTTGAGAGAATAGTGGATCTATAATTATGACACTCTTCAAGACTTTCATGTATATAAGAGAGTGTTCTCTTTTCATGAAGGTCACCATGTAATTCACAATGCATCATGTTATTCATAATTGATCATGTAATTCATAATTTAGTCTTGTAATTGGGAGAAGGGGATTCTTTGCTTTGATTATTTCATTGTTATTCTTCCATTCTTTGTCATTTGATTCTTGTAATATAATTTGAGATTGATTTATGGTGTGATCTCACTTATGTCATTTGTCATTCAAATATTCACATGTTGTATTGTTTTTCCCTTATACAATTTCCTACTTTCTTAGTTAGTCTTTCGATGCTTTCCTAGATTAATTTCATTTAAGCAATTTAGATTAGATTACTTCTACTTTAGTCCTGCATATATAGTGTGTGTGATTCGTAATCCTACGAACCTCAGATTGACAAATTAAATAGTTGGGAAAATACCACAACGGAATTAAACGACAATATTTCCGCCTAACAACACCCTCCTTCTAGCACCAATTCTGTTGAGGAGTCCTAGATCCCTTTAAATCAACATTAGGAACCAAACTAGCCACAAAGGCCCAATTACACTCGACAACGTTTGATGGTGGAATGGTTCTCCAGATATTTCGATCTAGAAAATTTATCGATGAGATTTACGTGGTGATTGCCAAGATACTTTCCTATGAAAGTTCCTTCTTCAGTTTAAACGTTCTCCTTTTTTTCTTTTCTTTTATAAGATGAGTCCAATAAAACGATTTGTGTTGGTATAAATCAACTAGTGGAAGTGATTCTTAATTACCGAAGAATGTCAAGCTTGGGATAACCCTCGTGCTCAAGCATGCAGAAAAATATATCCACACCTATTACAAGCCTAGTAATAATACATTAACTTGCTGGTATTTCAATTATTGACTGAGATACAACTATCGTGAATAAATACACATGTAATAAGATGATGGAAAGAAAAATAGTTCCCTTATCTCTAATCATTAATCACACATTAACTCAACGATTTGTTTTCCATCTGTTAGCACTCTGTAAATTTGTTCGACTGATAAAACAAACAAAATGGGTAACCTACAAACCACTTTAGAGATGGGTACTAGCTTGCTCATCTCAGAGAGGGATCTCTCCTGTCACTTCATCTTTAATAGATGATTTTTCTTTAACAAATCACTGGCTAGGTTTTACTTTCTTGAAGGTTTTTTTATAATTTTGTTGGCAAGGAAGGGGAGGGACACTTAGGGATATGGAGTCAACTTATAAAAATGAATGGAAGTATTGACTGGTCGGTATAACTGTCCATAGGATAAAGGCTAAATGAGGTGATAAATCACAGTTATAAATTGTAATTTGCAGAGTGTAAGATGAAAGGAAAAACATATAACTGTATCAGAGCATTAAATAAATGAATTCTGACTTAGTTAGGAAGAACTTAACATAGTTTAAATTGCTTCAGCCGAGAACATCACAAGATGAATTCTGGGACTTTAACTATCCAATTTAAACATAAGACAGTGAAAATAGAATTTAAGAACACAAGAAATACATACGTAAAAAGAAGACGAAACTCAGACCACCACCATTAGAATATTTTCATGGAAATTCTAGGACATCTGCATGTGTATTCTATTTAGCTTCATAAAATTACATTCGAGCTCCAAATAGCTAAAAAAATTCCCTTGCACTTCTTCCAACCCCTAATACATTTGGAACTCCTAATATTTATACAAGTCAATTTCCTTCGGTTTGAAACTAATTACAATGATTAAAATGAAAAGTTTTGGTTTTGAAACTAATTACAATGATTAAAGAGAAACTTTTTGGTTTTGAAACCGATTACAATGATCAACAAGAAAACATTTCTTGATCCAGATTCTGGATCCTCTGACGTTTTAGTTTCTTTCTGTGACACTTGCTCTGCTCTGGTATTCCACATGATCTGTCATCTTTAGTGACACCTGGACATCATTTACTGGACCCTAGAAAACTGCATTTTGTCTTACCCAGCCACACTATCTCCTTCCATTTCAAGTCAAAAGGGATATCATAATATGTCATTTCCTTTATCAAAATATCTAGGTCAATGCAGGAAGCATATGATATGATTGGAAATCCAAGCTTTGTGACTTTGAACTGATTTAGAATTTCAAAGTTTGTAATCAGATGCTCAACTAATGTAGCTCCTTTCATATTTTCCTCCAAGGTTTCGAACTTGGAATGATCCATTCTGGACTTAGTCAAATGAGCATTGTATTCTTTCTGATCACAGAAATTTCCCTTGCCATTCCAAAATGGCGGCAGTCCTTTGATAAATAATTCTTCGAACAAATCCTTGAAATCATGTACACTTTGTTCCATCTGTGTTGCCTTGGTTTGGAATTATTTTAATAGGTTATGTTTAGAAATAACCCTCTTGGCCCAGATAATCAATGTAGTTATTTCTTTAACCCCAATAGTATGAATGTTTGTAGTAGGAATGGAGTTGAGTATATTTATGACGTTTTGGGCCCATTCTTATGGTTTCTTTGCTAAAGTTTCATTCACAACAGTGCATCTTCTTCTTGCTGTGATGTCTATACTGTCTTTATCATTAATGAAATTCAAATATACTCCGAACTTGGCAGCTTTAGCAGCTATAGAGTCCCAAATGATATGCTTGGCCCCCTGCAAAATTCTTTTTCCTCTTAACCTCATCTTTAATTTATCTATTCTTTATTGCAGGACTTCGTTCTCCTTTTGAAATTGAGCAATATTTTCATCCTTTACCTGCATCTCCTACTTCAATTTCTCTATGATTATTTTTATCCCTTTGATTTATCCTTTCAAGATAACTTGTGACATATCCTAGACATGTCCTTCGGTGTTTGACCCAACTTCTGCAATAGGATCTACAACTACAACCTTGTTTATAAATTATGTTTTTCCTTGTGACCATTTCACCTTTTCTCGTTCTAGTTGCAACACCCTAGCCTTGTAGTCCAATGTCTCTTGACAAAGTGTTTCCTTTTCATGTTCTAGAGAAACCAATTTTGTTGTTTGTGGATGCTTTGTAGCATACATTTTCAATTTATTCTTCAAACTTTGAATTAATTTGTCTTTCTCATCCAATGAGGATTTCAACCCTTTGGGGCCTTCAAATTCCAACCTTTTGACCCGAGTCTTCCAAGATCTGATAGATTCCTTTTCCTGCCTCAACTGTCCTTCCAATTTCATTGCATAAGATGATAGTTTTGAATTCTTCAAGATTAAACTCAAGTAATCAGAATGCAACATATCACTGGTATGCTTCTGGAATTTGACATTGTCAGAAGCACTTATGTTGTCATATCTTATCTTTATCTCAGAGGATTTGTCTTCGTCTGCAACTACAATGTTAAAGGTCCTCTTTTCAACATCCCTTACTGTGAATAGAGAATATTTATGCTGAGAAATATTTTCCACTTCAGGGACTAAATCCCTCATCTCACCAAGAGCTATATTACCCTTATCAGCCATATTGTTTTGCCAAATCTTATTTAGATTGATAAACTTCCTCAGATGTTTTATCAAAGATATATTTCTTGTTGCTAAACGTTCTTGAGCTACCTTCACTTTGGAGTTTAATTTCCTTTTCAACTTCTAAAATGCTTGTACCACTTTCCACCATATCTATATTTACTTGTTCTCTGGGCTCTTCTTCCTCTAAATCCACAATCTGTGTTGGCTGTGAAACTTTCATCCTCTTAGGAGAAGTCGGTTGATCACTGATGCCCATGCCCTCTAAACTTCTTCTCTTTCTATAAACACTTATCTTAGGGACTTTGATTATTAGTTTCTGAGAAGCTTGTTGTGTTTGACTTTGTTGCAAGGTTTTCTCCACTTGATGTGTTTGAATTGGTTGCAATATTGCTTCCATATCAACACACTTCTATATTTTCCATCTTATCAAAACCCTCAACATGTTCATGCTCATAAGGGGCCTGTTTTTTCATCAATATTCTATTGAATATGATTTGATGTGGGTCATACCTTCTTCCCTGTAACTATGCAAAACCAAACTCTTTGATCTTTTCTTGATCTTGACATAAACATGATTTGGATTTGACAATGAAGGAGCAATGATAAAAGGGAACTTGAGGTGGGAGGCTTTGTGCAATTTCAGGAAATGTTCTATCTCAGATATAATTCTCTGCCTGATGAATTCAAGGGAAAATATTCTAGGAGTAAGAAAAATAGGTAATAGGTAAGGGGATTAGTGGAAACCATAAACCGAGATCATTGTTGAGTGCATGAATAGTACCCCCAATCCCCCATTATTTTCTCTGGATTTGGCTATAGATATATTTTTCATGTCATCCAAAACTCTAGGTAGGATGGTATTGAAAATCAAACTATAAACCATGGACATGAATTTGTTGATGAAGATAAGTAATGCAATTATTTTACATTCAGTTGACACAAATGTTGCTTCAGGAAATCATCTCTTGTTGGTTTCCAGTAAAATTCTCAACATATAGGTGTAGTATCTGGAATGTCTTAGAGAGAGAAAAATTTACTAGTTGTTTAAGGATATTATTAGCTAGGAATTAATCAAAGATGATACAAATTGGAAGACTAGACTCTAAGTCAAAAAAGGTTAAAAGGAAACCAAGAATGACTTTAACCACATATTTTTCATTGTCTAGACCTAAAATTTGACTCAACAGGGAGAAAACCCATTGGACTTCAATGACCATTATAGTTACATTCATAGGCAAAGACAAAACCTATGAAAAATGTTTAGGTTTGATAATTGTCTGTAAAAACAGATCCCAGACCTATGATGGGCATTCTCTATATACCCTAATCAACTTCTCTTCATTGAAAGGTTCATAAATTGTGGAAAAAGACTATGGTATATTGAGGGACTCTCGAATTGACAGACTCTCTACTCTACACAAGACCTCGGACCCTCATTTATTCACGGCGACTCTTTCTTCATGGGAATATTGTTCGGCGCACCAACCTATAAATTCAGGAAACAAGAAAGAGATTTCGACAACATAAGGGACTATGGTGGCCTGGACTGCTTCAAGGAATGGTATACATCTTCCTAATTTATCAGATAGGTTTCTTTGGATACAAATATAGGAGAAATAGTGATTTCAGTATAAAAAACATATGAATATCGGTCAATTAGGTCTTCTTCATTTGCCACAGGATCTTGTTCTGTTACTGAGGTTATGATAGGATCCATGGTTGTGATTAAAAATACCTGGAAACGAGTGGAAATGGTGTGCAGTTGCTATATTTTTGAGGTACAGGTAAAATATGGAGGTCGCGCCAAGGTTCAAATGGTACAGTGTTCGAAATAATAATAAAATAAATGAAAAATTTCCCTTTTATACTTTTCCAAATTTCGAGGGCATGTGAAAGTGGTTTGAGGCAACCTGTGTTTTTCCCCGAAATGCACCTGGTGATGACACGTAACCCCAAAATAAAACCATGGTTTAAATTTTGGGCCTGCACTCCAAAATTAACCCCCGCACAACTTATCCCCCCGAAATCATCCTCAACCGTTGATCTTGAGAACTCATGATCCACGATGCATTGAGCCCCATCAAATCAACGCCCCTGCCAGATTTAGCTCTTTCCTGGCATATTTATCCCATTTCCTAGTTTATCAAGCTTCCAAACCGATTTAGAATTCCTCTAAATTCTGAAATCTTTATTTAACATAAAAAATTTAATGGTGACTAACATGGGCTCCAACTGGGGATGCTATCCTCCTAGTGAGGTAGCAAAGAAAAAAATATCAAGTTCCTTCCCATTGGGCTTTATTTCACTCATGGGACTAAATCGATCAACAAATTATTCATGAAACTTTGTTCACATAACTCCAATTATACTCAGCATAAACTTAGGGCCTTCGCTTTGGGCTTCAATTTATGCTTATTTTATTTCAATTGCTTCAACTGAAAAACAAAAATGGTTATATACAATGAAATGGAAAGAGTGAAAACTTATTTAAGCAAGATAATGATTGAGAAACCTGCCATTCATAGGTCCTCCACCAACGAGATATCCATTATGTTCTTGTAGAATTTAGGCATTATTTCCATGGTATGCCACAATTTTGAAAGGTCCCAACCACAAATGGTTGAATTATCCATGCTTTCCTCTGTCTTCATTCCTCACATCCCATTTCAACACCAAATCCCCCACTTTGAAATCATCTTCCTTAGTATGCCTGTCAAAATATTTTTTAATCCTGTCTTGGTGTAGTTGAGAGTTGTTGAAGGATTTCTCTCTTGTCCTCTGAACATTGATTAGTTCATTTGTCCTCCTTTGAGTGGGATCTAGTTCAACATCTTGCTCTTGTAGAAATATCATCACTAGAAATCCTAAGGAAGTAGGAAAATTTGCCTCTGTGCCGTACACAATCTGGAAGGGTGAAGTAGCAATACACCTTTTTGTAGTGATCCTGTCAGCCCATACTGCATAAATAAGCTTCTTGTGCCAAGCCTTTTTGTTATCTTGCAACAATTTCTTGATAATTCTGGTCAAACTTTTATTGGATGAGTTAACCAACCCATCACCTTGAGGGTAACAAGTTGTGGAATGACCAAGAGTTATATTGTAATCACTGCAAAAATTTTCCCTCTTGTTGGACTTAAATGTTATTGCATTGTATGTAATGGTTTTGATTGGACAACCAAATCTAGACAAAACATTTTTTTCCAAAAACTGAATGATAAAAATATTTGTGGCTTGCCTTGTGGGGACTGCTTCAATCCACTTGGTGAAGTAATATGTGGTTGTTAGTCTCTACTTGTGTTGAGATGAGGACCGTGGATGAATTTATCCTATGAAATCAAGGCCCCGTTGTCTAAAATGTACTTCAACAGAGACAGACTTCAAGGGAAAAGGATGCAGTTTTCTCTTTCCATAAAAAAATTGGCATTCATGACAACTTGAAACTTCTTTGTAAACATCAGAAAAAATTATAGGCAAATAGAACCCAGCCCTCGATATTTTGTGCACAGTAGTTTTCCAATAATGGTACCCTCTGCAATCACGTTTATGAAACTCCCTGATGGTTTTTTCCACTTCTTCCTCCAACAAACAACTCAACAAGATCCCACCTAGATCCTTCCAATACAGAGATTGGTTCAAAATGAAAAACTTTGTTTCCTTTAGCTTCAAAAACCTAGCCTTGGTTTTACTTAATTCAGGAGGATCTTGCAAATTTCTCAACATATAAATAATGTCAGCATACTATGGGGAGTCAAGGAATTTTTGAAATACCCGAGGGACCTTTTCTTCTTCTGAATCTGTTGATAAATCAACAATGAAATTAATTCCCAAGAGTTCACAATTTTACCATGCCATAAACTTTTCAAGTCTCTACCCTTTTATCAACTTTGTAGGTTTGATCTCAAGGTAATACTCCAACAACACAACTATCCACTTTCCCCTTTTAACCTCAGGATTTGGCTGAGTCAAAATGTCCTTCACATAACTGTTGGGCACATAAGCAATGGTATGGGAATGCAAGATATGAACTCTAAACTCCTTTAGGGAATTTATCAGTGCATACGCCTTCTTTTCCATGATATCATACTTTAATGGGGAATCCCTCAATGTCTTGTTGTAGTAAGATATAGGAATTTCAAAGTTTTGTTCATCTTTTTGTAGCAAAACACCAACGATGGTATGTTCTGAGGCAAAAGAAAAAAATATAAATTCTTTTGCAAAATTGGGACTGGCTAGCACTAGGCCTTTGGTCAATGCCACTTTAATATCTTCAAAAGATTTTCTCAATTCAGAAGTCCACTTTATCTCACTTCCTTTTCTGAGCATGTTACTGATATGCTTTATGATTTCAGCCAGGTTAGGGATGAATCTTCTCTGAAAATTTACTTTCCCTAGGAAAGATTGCACTTCTTTATTGCTTATAGGTGTGAAAATTTTAAGGATTACTTCAACTCTTTTAGGATATATCTTTATTCCTTCCTTTGAAATGATGTGACCAAACAACTTTCCCTCTTCAATGCTAAAATTAGACTTCTTGGGGTTCATTGAAATGCCAAAATTCCTACATTTATGAAAATATCTCCTTATATGTTTAAGATGTTCATCACTAGAAATCAAATATACATATATGAAGGTGCTCCATGGTTCATACATGAAGGTTCATCATAAAAAACTGAATATTTTGGCATACATGAAGGTGCCCCATGGTGTTGTAAAGGATGTCTTTTCCTGATCATCGGGGTGTACCATGATTTGATTGTACCCAGAGTAACCATACAACATTGATATTTTTTTAGAACCAACCACTTTCTACATAATGTGATCCATCTTGGGCAGTGGGTAATTGTCCTTGAGAGATACCCTGTTCAGATTTTGAATGTACACACATAATCTGATCTCTCCACTTTTCTTCCTGACATGTACCATATTTTCCACACACTTAGAAAATCTCAGAGACACTATGATCTTGGCTTCAAACAATTTTTTTTTATCTCTTTTTCAATCAAGGGAAGCAACAAAGGATTGATTCTTCTTAATTTCTACTTGAAAGGTTTATGATCCTCCTTGATTGGAATCACATGTTGAATCACCTTAGTATCATAAACCTTTAGATATTCATAACCCCAGGAAAAAACATCAGGAAATTATTTCATAAAACTGATATACATTTGCTTGACCTCTGGGCTAAGTGTCTTGGATAGCGTGATGATCTTGGGATATTCCTGAGTCCCAATGTTGCAATCTTCAACATCTCCGTCATTTGCAGTAATTTTAGGACTCCTAGCTACATCATTGTTGTCAAAGAGTTTTTCTAATGGGACCAAGCCTTTGGGATTGATGTTATTTTTTAGTTGCATTATATTCTTACCAGGAATCTAATTCTTGAAATTGTCATCATTTGCAAACACAAGTGCATCTTCTTCTTCACAACAATATTCCTCATCAATATTCAAATTTGGAAATTCACCATCCATATTAAGGAAAATTTCTACTTATTTTTCATCTTTGAAAATTTGCCAGTACTTAATGTTATCAGGTATTGTTTTCCTATGCTTGACCTCAATCTCATATATTATGTTCGAAAAAATTGGAATTTTGAAAACTGAGGCTAAAGTAGCCAGGGCATCAACAATCTGATTCTTCCCCCTTGGAATCACTGAAATATTATACTCTAGAAATTATTCAAGAAGATCAAGCACTATATTCCTATAGGCTCTTAATCTGGGATGCTTTGCTTGATATATACCCTTTATCTGATTTATAATCAACTCATAATCTCCATGTACAACTATCCTCCTAGCACCCATTTCTTTCAAAGTCTTCAATCCCAACACTAATGCCTCATATTCAACCATGTTATTTGTGCAATCAAAAGCAAGTTTGTAAGAACAAATTTTTGTACCTGATTTAGGGGGGTTAATCCACAAACCAACCCCTGCTCCTTCTCTACTAACAAATCCATCAAAGATCATATTCCACATTTCTTTCTTTGCGCTATTTTGTTGATTTGGTTTGTCTTTGATAGTCATATCCGTATTTGGCACCTCCTCTTCAAAACTCAAATCATTAAAGAAAATAGAAGAACCAATCTCATTTTCCACATAATAAATGGGATGGTTGTTTGGATGAGCTTTGTTACTGGCCATGTAATTGAGCAATACGTCTCTGTACAACCTCCTATCTTAACCAAAAACAAGGATAGTGGCATATGCCATATCCATTTGCAACGTCCCTTTCAACTTTGCAGCCCATGACCTCGATAACAACATGCCAAATTTAGGAGGGATATCGACAACCACCACATCCATGACTATATTGTTTGTTGGAATTTGAGACAAATATACTACCAGATCTTTGATTAGGCCCAAGAACTTCACCTTCTCTGAATCAAAGGAGAAAATATCATTGTAAGGCATTGTAATGCCCATACCCAATTGGTCCATGACCACCTTGGGCATCATATTATGGGATTCTCCTGAATCCAACATAACATTATGAAAAGTCATATCATGAATCTTCAAACTAGCATAGAAAGGAGGGACCTCATTAGCATCACCACTTTCCTCTACATGTGGGATAAACAAGATGGCAGGATGATCATATTGTATATTTAAAGTATCAGAATTTTCTTCCATCTTGAGCATATTAATGATCTGATTTCTATATTCACTATTCTTTATCATCTCATTGAATGGAAAATAAATTTTAATTTTGGACATCTCACTTTCAAAACTAAGGGAAGATGAGGTTTTTTCTACCTCTTTGGTGACTGTCTCCTTTCTTACTTTAGGTACTTTCTTTATAGGTTCTTCCTTCGACTTTCCTTTCTCCACAACATCCTTTGCAAAAAAATCCTTCTTAGGCTGACTCGAAGAAGGTGTACTATTTTGAGATTCTTTGGTGGGATTTCCCTTTAGAGTATTTGCAAGCACCTTTTTGCTTCGAAGATTATATTGTTTCTAGAATTGCATGATGGCATTCTGAAACCCCTTTTGATAATATTCCTTTTCCACTGATAACCTTTCATCATTCTCCTGCATGAATACATCATTTGCATTCGTGAACTGATCATGTTCTTCTTTGGTCAAAAACACCTTTGTTTCATCACCATCACAACAATGCATATTGTCTTCAAAAATTTCATCAAAATTTTAATTTACATAATTATTTTGAAAAGGAGGTCTTATTTGTTGATCACCCTGGTTCCTCTGATCTCTTTGTATGATTTGTGGAACCGTTGGTCTCCTTTGATTTCTAGGTGGAAAATCAGCCTGCTCTTTGGTGTTAGGATTATTATATAAAGAAATCCTTTCCATGAGTTTCTCCATGGTCTTCATCATCAACTCAAAGCTCTCTTCTGATGATTGTGAGGTTGAAGCTTGCGCCTTATCTTGGACCTTGTTTATGTCTATGTAAAAATTATATTTGATATTTCCTAGAGCCATTAGATTTACTTCAACTTTTATTGCATCACTCATCAAATCATCTAGTGAATTGGATATTTTGTCTCTCAACAACAAAGAAAAATCATTGCCAAATGAATCAACATATATAAGTTGAAAAGATTTAGGAGGAGGTTTTACTTCAGTAGGAATTAAATTGTAAACTTTCATCAATCTAGCTAAAAACTCTTGTACCGTTTCATCAGGTGACCTTCTCAAGTTTTTGTATTGAGTTAGCAACTGAAGGGGGCTCTTCTTGTCACCCCACTTTGTAAGAATTTTTTTTTTAAAGGCTTCAAAATATGGGATACTTTCTTTTGGGAGAGATTTGAACCATTTTCTGACTTCACCTATGATACTTTGTGCAAACAGCCTCATTTTTGCATCTTCATAATCTACTTCTTCTAGGTCCACAAAATCATTGAACCAGTATAAGTGTTTTTGGGATGACACAATGCCTTCAACATCATACAAATTAATCCTTTGATTATATTCCAGGGGTAAATCATGTAACTAAGCAGGTAGGACAAGGGGGGAAAACCTGGATTCCATGGTTGCAGTAGGAACTTTAAGTGGCTGATTGTTTTGAGTAGGAATCACAACAGGTTTACCCCCCTTATCTTACCTGCTCAGTTACATGATTTAATCTAGAAATATAATCAGAGAATTAAGTTGTATGATGCTTAGCCCAAAAACCACTTAGACTGGTTCAATGATTTTGTGGACCTAGAAGAAGTAGATTATGAAGATGAAAAAATTAGGTTGTTTGCACAAAGTCTCGCAGGTGAAGTCAGAAAATGGTTCATAGCTCTCCCAACAACAAGTATCCCATATTTTGAATCCTTTGAAACAAGTTTTCTTGCAAAGTGGGTTGACAAGAAGAACCCCCTTCAATTCCTAACTCATTACAACAACATGATAAGGTCACCTTGGCAAATCCATTATAAAGAGACCAATAGCATAAATTAGTTTGAGAAATAAATCATGGCTCCCAAGAGAATTCATACCAGAAGAAATCTAGAGCCAGAAGCAATAATCCTTGTGTCTGATTCTGAGAAACTCGTACACAAAAGAAAAGAAAACCCATTAAGCCTAGTTTTTGTCTAGACAAAAATCTATCTTTACCCAAAGATGGAGTAAAAATCATAGAAGACCTTGATTTTGATTTGAAATTTGAGAAAACTTTGTTCAGAACTAGATCTGAATCTAGTTTGAATGAAATCATCTTTTATGAGAAGAGGTTCCGAGATTTAATTTCAGCTGCCTCTATTAAACCTAGCCAGTGATTTGTTAAATAAAACTCATCTATTAAATACCAAGTGACAAAAGAGATCCCTCTTTGAGATGAGTAGGGTAGTACCCAACTCTAAAGTGGTTTGTAGGTTACCTCTATCATTTTTTTATCAATCGAACAAATTTATAGAGTGCTAACACCATCATTAAGAACAAGAAATGCAAAACATATTGATATAGATAACTTATCAATAGATTTATAAACTCTTACTCGATACAACACCAATTACATAAATAAAGTTGGAAGTAGTTCCTCAATCCAATCATATAACACCTTTGATGAAAAAAAAACCAGTATTTTTTCTCCGGTCCTAAACAAGACTTCTCAATTAAGGTAGTTCGGAAATAGTTCTTTATAATTCCAAAAATGAGGGTCATTCCAAAACCATGTACCCTTTCTAAAAATTCAATCCTCTTATTTATAATGAATCATTAAATAAAAATATCTATTACAAGTTCAAGTAAACTAAAACAACATATTGCCATGTGGCGCTTTAATCTCTCTTTTCTCTGAGAATCATCAAATAGTTTTATTGAAGTGGATGAATCTTCTTGTATTCCGACCATTCGACGAAGAGTTCCTCACATGTGTTGGCATACGGGGACCTGTGCTGTTCCATTGGGGATGAAATAATTTATTTCACTTCTACTGCCCCTTATTTGTACTTGATTATTTTAATACTCAGTCGTTGTAGAACGGCTCAAGCCTTAATCGAATGCTCCATGAATTGTTTTACTTGACCTGACACCATGCTTACCACCTTTGAGATCTATGTTTTCCATGTCGAGTTTTGTTCTAAATGTCGCTTGACTATGTCATGCAGGTCAAAAAATTCTTCGGGTGAGGCGAATTCTGGGAGGTCGATGCCTTTCATCTCCTGATTAATCTTTTCCCATCCCTTTTTGCACTCATCCCACTTCTTATGAATATCCTGCTGAGGTTCCTGGGCCATTTTTACCAAGCATTTGGTTGCTTTCCTGATCTGATCTATGATGCTATCCCTTAGCACTCGAATACCATGCTCTTCGACGTCTCGACCCTTTTGTACTGCACTGATGTAATCAATCCTTTTTACCGCTTGATAATATTTTTCATACCACCTCTCCGCGTCCTTGCAGGTCGCTAGCACCATAAGGGTATCCTCTTGGAAATCAGTTATTCCTGCGGTGAAAATGTGTCATTCACTTGTGAATTTTGCATAAGAGTCCTGGAACTCACTCCTTAGGAACACCATGTCTTGCGTTGAGTCTTGATAGTATTTTTCCAAATGGTGCAGATGCTCCAATTCCTTTAGCGTAATGACCAGATCCTTTTCATCCCTCCTTTCTCTATCCAATGTGGCATCCGTGATAGCCATCCCTGCGTTGATAAGCTCAAATGTCTTGGCATTTTCAATGCTGAGAAACTTCTCCTTTGTATTGATGATAATCGAGCTATCTAATGTGAGCCTTATCTTCTTAGTCATCCTCTTCATGATGGCTTTTATCTTTCTGTCATAGGCGATCTCTTGTATTTCTGTGACCTCATCAACAGGTTCGGGTATTTGTTGTTCTCCCCAGGTTAGAGTATTTCACAGGCTCCTAGCTATGTGTATCTGTTCTAGGATTGGTTCCTGAAAGTCTTCCATATGTCTCAATGGCTCGACCTTCATTTTTTGTTCATCGGCTAGTGAGGTATTGTCCAAAATTGAAGAACTAGGGGTAGGTTCGATACTTACTTGGTAATCGGCTGTCAAAGTGCCAATTTCTTGTTGTGAAACTTCCTCTTTCTGACCACCCAATCCTAGCTCATCCTTCGAGTTGTATTTTGGGGTCCCTGGTAGGTCGAGAAACTTAGTGTCTAAGGAAATTTTGACCTCATAGTCACTCTGCGGAAGGTCTTGAAACAGAGCATCAAGACTTGGGGTGGATGCTTTCTTAGGTTCCTTCTCCTCTGTAACTGGTACTCGGGTTATCAGTGAAGCCTCCTAACTTTCCTCATCATCATATATGGTTATCAGGTCAAAAAAGGGATTTGGTGCACCTGTCCCACCCGACATCCTTGATACCTCAGGCTGGGTTAGAATTTTCCTTGGTGATCTGATCTAGGGTGATGGAACTTCAAGGTTTTCTGGCTCGCTGATTTCTTCAAGTTTCATTGGCTCTAATCCACTTGGCTCTCCTCTTCTTGCGATTGGGTTTTTTGAGGGGATCCTCTTCATCTCTACGAGATCAAGATCATCCTATAACTAGTCAATAATTCTCTAGGCTCCCTCTATGAACAACAATCATCTCCTTTGTGCCTCGGTGGCCTCTGCTGCCTGGACTTCTTCCCTAACTCTGAGAGCCTCTTGAGCCAATTTATCTATTGTATCCACCTACTCTTCCATGCTCATAGCCTTGAACCTAGTCATGTTCAGGTTAGCCATCCTTTGTACTACCTCCTCCCAGTCCTGAGCACATTTTGTGAAAATCTCATCCTCAAATTTGTCATGCACGTATGGCCAACATGATGGTACATGTGAAGCATGTTTGTGGACCAGGCCTTTAGGGTCATGCTTGTGGAATCGACCTGTCAGGAACCTGGATTCAAGATGACTCAACCCTTCTTATTTGTCTTGAGCAGTTTCCTTTACCAAATAAAAACCCCACATGGAAGTCGTAGGGTATGAAAGCACGCTTCTTGTCCTTGACTAGCGTGGTGTTAGAGCCCTCTAGGATAGTCTGATAGAAGATTTATCCCACAATGATCTATTTTGGGACATGGGCAGGGAGTAGATGTGGTGTTCTGGTGGCCCCAAACACCCTGATATAGGTTGTGTGTTCATCTAAATACCAGTGGCCTACCTTCACTACAATTTTCTTGGTTGTTGCGGATAGTCGCAGGAATTCCTTTTTAAATACAATAAAATAAATTTGGGAGATGAATTCAATGCAAATAAGGGTGTAGGATTTTTTGTACCGGCTCTCCCATAGTATATTGAAGTAAAAATGAACAGGGAGCTCTGTAACATGCCAGCTTAAATTCATTCCAGCAAAGACATTTCTCACAAAGATAACATCGAGTAGGTACGACGCCATGTGGAAAGTGGGTGCTTGCCTTTCTTTTGGCGTCTGAGCCTGTTGTACACAGATGCTCAATTGCTTGGAAATTATTGCTCCCTAGTTGAAGTTGCTTCCAAATATCGCCACAGTGTATTCCAAGGGAATCCATGCTTCTGAAAACTTGGAGCAGTCCTTCTCTCCATACAGTCGGCAGATGAGACCCATAAAGTAAATGTATCTCTCCCTCAAGTTAATTATCCCATACCATCCATTTCTACGGTTTGTAAACTTCTTGTCCTCCTTCCACCATGAGGCCATCAACCGGCTGGTTTCATGGAATTCGTAGAAATTCACCACAAATTCTGTGTTTAGCTGCTCCTTTGGGTATCTGAGTTTGTAGTACTTATGGACCTTTTTCTGGAGGAAAAATACGACACACCCACCATCAATCATTTTTGTGCATCTGTATGGTCGATTAGCCACTTAAAAACTTCCATGCATGGGAAAACTGGATTTCTACAGCCTACCATGTGTAAGTATGACTGTCATATATTTGGGAACAATTGTTCGTTGAGCACCCTTACATCCGGGTCATTGTGTGGTATACACTCTGGGTACTCCTCCTAGTTGATTCTGTTGAATAGGTATCCCCACTGTGGGAGCATTACTTTGGACCTAGTATTTGATTCTATATCGCTGAATATTGGAGGTTGAATAAAATATTTATTTGTTGAGGTTTTAATGACTCAATCGACCTTGGGAGCATACTCCAACTTCCTCACAGTCCTAGGAGAAAAACCTTCACTTGTTTCGCTTCCTTTAGTTTAGGTTCTCTTGGCGAGCGCCTGGTCGTTGGATTTCTTGGAGGAATTTTCCCTACAGCTAGAACATAGTTAGATACTGTGCAAGAAATCATATGCATATATCACAAATCACAACCGCAAAATTGATAAACTTTAACACATACCTTTGTTACTTGCTTAACCTGGTTTTGATAATATGAGAATCAACACAGTCTCAAGATGCTTGTGTTTCTTCTTCAGATGCACTGGAATTTGAATTTGTGCATAGAATGAAAGTCTCTGAAGCTATTCTAGTGATTTAAACAGGGACAAGCTTAAAGTTTTGCATCAACCATTCAATTTAGAATATGAGTGTTGTTCTACGAAATCTTCCACGAGATATTCATTACTTTTAAAATTGAATTTGATTGTAATTCGATGGTGTGGGTGTGAGCTATAACGTGGCCTATCGGTGATTTCAAATTCCTATCGTTCAATCAAAGCATGGAGTATCAACGTATGCAGGGTGAAACATTAACTGGCCTATTAAATGACAGAATTTGATCGTATCTTGTGCTAAAAATATCCCATTGTTTCGCTAATCTAGTTCGTGGGTCGGGGTCGGGGTTTCTCTTTAAACACTTTTCGTTGAAAACTCCTTGCAAAAGCTCTGACACCGAATGATCTTTCCGTACAGGGCTGACATGGCAAGGCTGAATCGAAGGTGTGACTAGGACACAGGGAACCATAATATGACTCGGGACGAAACTTAGGTCGTACGACACCCCTATGTGAAAAAGACACATGGCACTCGAGACCGATGTCTTAGTTTACCCATGTTATTCGGATTCGGGAATTTTCTTAAGCTAAACATTCTAAAACCCAATCCTATATTATCGATGCTGAAAAGTCTCAAGGATCAATGATCGACGATAAGCCTACCTAAGTGATTATGGATTGATCCTCTCGAACATTTCCTGATGCTGAAAGTGTATCGAGGGTCGGTGATTGGCGATATGTTTAACGAAAAAAAATCAATGTTTTAAACCTTTTATATGTCCCCGAACTTGAGAAATCATCTATCTGGTGTTTTTCATGGCCTTTGTCAATGTCTATCCCTCCCATACTTTGTCGACGCTGATGGGGATCGACTATCTCCTGAATATTCATGGTGAATAACTCACACAAACCAACTCCACCTTCTACCAATGTCAATGGTGCATCAGCGATCGGTGATTTGTGTAACTGTGTGGCCACTTTATCTTCTTGAATTTTGTCGATGCCAAACACAAGCGCGTTAGTCACAATGTTAGTTGCAGATTCTTAGCTAGAATTCCAAGTTCTTTTAGACACAAGGTTTCAATTAACAAGTTCAAACAACTCTGACTTGATCGATAAGAGTCATGAAAACAAAATAAACCATACCCCCCTTAGTGAACTCAATTTAGACAGTAAAATAAAACAAGTGGTACCCAAAAAGTGATAAAATTTCATAAGGCTTTTAGGGTGTGTTGAGGTCTCAACACATAGTAAAGCATATGATCAATCATATAAAGGTATTCAGTAAATAATAGCAAGGATACCAATATAAATAATAAGATATTCAATCATATTGACATATCCAATCATAACACTTAATCATAATAAGATTTATAATCATACAAATAATCATAGCAACGTATCCAATCATAGAAATAATAATAACAAGGTATGCAATCATATCAATAATCATAATCATAGAAAGGTATCTACCACATATATATTGTTAAATTTGGCAGCATCGGTAGTCATTATCCATTGAGAGGCCATATGGGCCACCCTGAGGCTAGTCAGGGAGATTTGAAGAATCAACCAGTCTTGTGAGGTATTGAAAAAATCTAGGGAGGGACATAACACCTTTGTGAGTCAAACCAAAAGTCAGGATGAACAAGATGCTATATGATCTTGTGAGTCTAGCTAAGGCAAAGACAAAATTCAATATGTAAGTCTAATGAAAAAGTTAGGGGGAATGTACAACCTCTTTGAGAATATATAGTTTAGTGCAAAATTTAGGGGGAACATACAACCTCTATGAGCATAAACATACTAGTGAAAAAGTCAGGGGGGACGTACAACCTCTGTGAGCATAGACGATCTAGTGAAAATGTTATGGGGAATGTACAACCTCTGTGAGCATATAAATACTAGTGAAAAAGTTAGGGGGAACGTACAACCTTTGTGAGCCTAGTCAAGCCTTATGAGCCATGAGAAAAATTCAAGGCATCTAGCAAAAGTTAGGTTGAACGTAAAATTCCTATGAGCTAGAAACAAACAATATTCCTTATATTGCAAATGATGTAAATGTATTGATCTAGTGCATTGGCATGTGTAACATTGTCCACCATGAAGTGAAATTTGAATTTCTAAGTTGAGAGTCAAGTTGAATGAGTTGTTAAACTCAAGTTGTGAAAGGTCAAGTTAAGAGTCAAGTTTAATGAGTTGTTAACCTCAAGTTGTAAAATTCAAGTCGCATGCATGGCATGAATGCATGAAAAGTGGCATGCATGGCATGCATGCATGCATAACAAGTAGCATGCATATCATGCATGCATGTTAAGTGCATGATGATATATCATGCATGCATGTCCAATCATAGTTCGAGTTTCATGGTGAGTTGGCATGCCATGCATTGCCAAGTCACAAGGGCGAATTGTAATTCTAACTTGAGTCTCTACTCAAATTTCTAATTTAAGGCTCATGTCCAGTTCTAAATTCAAATTGAGTAAATTTCAGTTTTAATTTGAGTCACATATCTAGTTCTAAATTTTAGTTGAAGTGTTAAGTGGAGTTGGATTACACATGCAATCAAGTTACTGTTTTTGTTGAGATTCAACAAGAAGATCCTAGTGAAAATTATGCACCTACACTAGGATGGAGCCTCAGGCTATTTTTAGGTGGAAGTCTATTTTTAGATGATGAGAAAATTCTATTTATAGATGATGTCTATTTATAGATGGTGAGAGAATTCTATTTATAGATGTATGTCGACTATTATTATCCCTTAATAATAGTTGGACAATAAATATTAGTCTATTCTCAATGAGAACTTGGAAATAGTTAACTGAAGTGGAAAATCAATTATCTATATGAAATTCGAGTTCAAAGGTTGATTGGTAGGACATGCAAGTCGAATTAGTTGTAACTGAGTGATTTGAAGTTGTAACAGAGTTGGATGTGTAGTTATGTGAGTTGTGAAGTAGTTTAACTCAGTTAAGTGAGTTAAGCTCAGTTGTACTAGTTGTAACTGAAATTAAACTAGTGAGAGATCAGTGAATTAATTATTAATTAATTCACAATCAGTGATCTGACATGCAACTAAAGATTTACCACTATTAACTACATGCATGTCAGATCCAGTGGAGACCTAGTTGAGATAACAGGTGAAAGGGATAGTTTGAATATCAATTGTGACATTAGTGAGTGCACTCATGCAACCACACACATAGTGGATGTGTCCATGAGGAATGGGAAACCTAGGAAAGAGGGATTCATTCATTGCAGGGATTTCCATTAGCAGGGATTTGCGCAAAGGAGGTAGGTTGTCTGGAGGTAGTAAACTGGCACATGCATTTGCCAATTTTTGTTTGAAAATGTGAGACGATTGTATATTGTACTGAGAGATATTGGATTAGAGTTTTGTATGAGATTGTTTCATGATCCATGATATATACATAATATATGATAGTGGGGTTTTTATCTTGATGCTTTCCCAGTAAAACATCTGTGTTATGTGTGATTGATCTTTCTTATTGATATTACAATTGGCGACCATGTTTTAAATTCCGCAAGAATATTTGTAGAAGCGATTATGTGTTTAACAGTGGCATATAATTGTTAGATCAGGAGAATCCAGACAATACATAATTTGTATTAAAATTTCTACATGGTATCAGAGCACAGGAAATTGCAGAAGTTGAGTTTGTGATTGGATAAAATTCGAATTTGCAGAAAGAATTTCTTGGTGATACAGTTGTTTCAAGATCGAAATGGCTTTTAATGGCTTGAGGTTAGAGTATGCAATGGAGAGAATATCGAACTACATTTCTTGGAAGGATAGGATGGAGGCAGTACTCGAAGACAATGGCTTGAAGGAATTCATTGACAAAGATGTTCCTAAGCCAGATGTTGCAAACGCTGCAAATCTTGATGCATGGAAAAAGAAAGTGGAAAAGGAGAGAAGGATCCTGTTGGAGGGAGTACAAGAGAACATTATCTCAAACCTCCATGGGAAAGCCACACCATTGGCAATGTGGAAGAATTTGATGGATCTATTCGAAAATAGCAGCGACCATAGGAAATTGGTGCTCAAAGATAAACTCAAGAAGATCAAGATGGAGAAGGGCAACTCCATTCCAAAATATCTCACGAAGTTTTTCCAATGTTAGGATGAGTTGGGGATTGTGGGAATAATAGTCCCTAATGATTATTTGGTGAGCTTGGCTCTCCTAGGACTTCCCCAAAATTGGCATAGTTATCAAGACTATGTCAATGGAAGGAAAACATTGCCAGATTGGGAACGAATATGGTCAGATTTGGTGTAGGAGGAGTTCAGGTGGAACACCAGAGATGGATCTTCATCAAAGAATGATGATGAAGATGATTTTTCTTTGGCTTCCAAGGCAAGGAAAGATAAGGGGAATAAATTCCATTCAAAATCCGAGTCTAAAGGAAAGAAGATGGATATGTCCAAAGTGAAGTGTTTTCACTGTCACGAACATGGGCATTTGGCTACTAACTATCCGCAGAAGAAGAAGAACAAGAAGGCTGATAGAGATACAGCTGGTGAGGCCCTTGCCTCACAATTTGAACTTGACTTCTCCTTGATTGCATGCATGGAATCAAGTGCATTGGTATCGGTGTGGTATTTGGATAGTGGCGGTTCCTTCCACATGACAAGAGATAAGGAGATTTTCAGTGACTTGGAGGAGAGAGATCTCAAAATGAATATAGATATGGGAGACGATGGAAGATACAGTGAGACTGGGATTGGTACCATTACCTTTCATAGGGAGTCAGGTAAACCATTTCAATTGAAATATGTTATGCATGTTCCAGGTCTGAAGAAAAACTTGGTCTCAGTCGCAATGTTGGAGGACAGAGGCTATGACGTTGTTTTCAACGATGGAAAAGATTTCCTGTGACATAAAACAACGGGTCAAGTCAAGAAGATAGGGATTTGAGTTAAGAATCTCTACAAGCTGGAGGTAGATGGTTGCGCTGCCATGATGGGAAGGCATAAAAAGTTGTGAGTTAGGATGAGGGTGAATTATGGCACAGGCGATTGGTCCATCTTCATTATGGAGCCTTGAAAATCATGCAACAAATATCTACTGGACTTCCAATGGGAACACTTGCTCAGTTAGATCAGTGCAAGGGTTGCACCATGGGGAAGTATGTAAAGTCCACCTTTCATGAAAAGGAGAACCGTGCTTCGGTGATCCTGGAGAGAATTCACACAGACGTGTGTGGACCATTCTCGGTTGCTTCAACAACAAAACATAAGTATTATGTTATTTTTGTTGATGAATTTTCTCATAAATGTTCGATCTTCTTCATGCAAAAGAAGGATAAAACATTCTCAAAGTTCTGTGAGTTTAAAGCAAGGGTGGAGAAAGAGTTGGGGAAGCAAGTGAGGGCTCTGAGGAGAGAAAATGGTGGAGAATACATCTCTAACGAGTTCAAAGACTTTTGCAGCAAAGAAGGAATTCTAAGAGAACTCATAGCGCCTCATAACCCACAACAAAATGGGGTCACGGAGAGGAAGAACAAAACAATCATGGGTGCAACACGAGCGATGTTGCATGATCAGGGCCTACCAATGCATTTGTGGGCGGAAGCATGCAATACTATGGTTTATGTGAAAAATTGTTGTCCTCATAGAGTACTTGGCATGGGTACACACGAAGAAGCTTTCACTAGTAAGAAACCTGATGTTTCTTATTTTAAGATTTTTGGCTCATTTGTTTATGTGCATGTGACCAAGAATGCCAGGAAGAAGATGGAGCTGAATGTTGAAGTTGGAATATTTGTGGGGTACACATAAACACCCCATAATTATCATGTGTATTTTCCTAATAGTAAGATGACTTTTATGCGACGGGATATAAAATTTGAAGAGGGGAAAGCCATGCGGTTGTTGCTTGAGAGGGACCTAGAATTGCATGCGGAGGAGGAATTGTTGGTTCCCAAAGATGAGTCTCAAGATGTGGATCAGCCACATGAGGAGTTTCATTGAGTGGAGGAAGCCACTCATGCAGAGCCATTCATTAGAAATGGTAGAAAGCGCACCATGGAAGCTGATAGATTGAGACTATATGTTGCACAGATTGTAGGAGCCCCTACTTCACAGTGTAGATAGAGACAATCTCTTGATCAATTTACTGGATACATGGCTCTCATGAGAAAATGTATTGTTACTAAACCATATTCCTTTCAGGAAGCAGTGCAGGATCCCACTTGGGTTGATGCAATGGTGGAGGAGTATGACTCTATTGTCAAAAATAGTGCATGGGAAATTGTCCCAAGACCGGTTGACAAATCAGTGGTAGGTTCGAGATGGATCTATAAGGGTAAGATTTTAATCATTTTTCTTTCTGTTGATGATTTAATACTGAATGTTAATGAGAAAATGATACACTCATGCAAGGAGGACCTTGCAAAGGAGTTCGAGATGAAGGATTTGGGCCTCCTTCATTATTTCCTTGGATTGGAATATGGCAGGGAGATGGTGAACTTTTTGTGTCTCAATTAAAGTATGTAAGGGAGATACTGGGTAAGTTTCACATGGAGGGTTGCAAACCCATGTATACTCCTCTTCCAAGAAACTGGAGGAAAGAGGATGCTACTTCTAGAGAGGTAGTGGATGCTACTGTCTATCAACAATTAGTGGGTTTGCTAATGTATCTAGTGAACACGAGACCAAACATTTGCTATGCGGTTAACCGGCTGAGTCAAGCAATGGTTAAGCCTACCAATCTCTTTTCGAAGGTGGGTAAGCATGTCTTGAGATACCTAAGGGTCACATCTAAATATGGCTTATGGTACAGACAAATGGATGAGGTGAAGTTGTATGGCTTCACAAATGCATATTGGGAGGGCATCCCAACGGACAAAAAGAGCAATCAGGGGGGATCTTTAGTATCAGATCTATATTTGTTTATTGGTACAACAGGAAGAAAAGATGCATGGAACTCATTTCAACAGAAGCAGAATACATGGCAGCAAGTCAAGCTTCATGTGAGGCTATCTGGATGAGAAAGATCTTGGTTGGTTTGTTTGGTTCTCATTCAGATCCGACAATGATTCATTGTGATAAATAGAGTTGCATTAAACTCTCGATTAATCCTGTGTTTCATGATATATCTAAGCATATACATATTTGGTATCATCATATCATATATTGTGTGTAGTATAATATCATGTTGCTTCAATACATTCCTACAGAAGATCAGGATGAAAACATTTTGACGAAGGCGCTCACCAGGAGAAAATTTGAATACCATAGAGATAGGATCAGGATGAAGGATAATCCCTTTCTTGTTGAGAGGGAGTGTTGAGATTCAACAAGAAGATCCTAGTGAAAATTATGCACCTACACTAGGATGGAGCCTCAGGCTATTTTTAGGTGGAAGTCTATTTTTAGATGATGAGCAAATTCTATTTATAGATGATTTCTATTTATATATGGTGAGCGAATTCTATTTATAGATGTATGTCGACTATTATTATCCCTTAATAATAGTTGGACAATAAATATTAGTCTATTCTCAATGATCACTTGGAAATAGTTAACTAAAGTGGAAAATCAGTTAGCTATAGGAAATTTGATTTCAAAGGTTGACTGGTGGGACATGCAAGTTGAATTAGTTGTAACTGAGTGATTCAAAGTTATAACAGAGTTGGATGTATAGTTATGTGAGTTGTGAAGTAGTTTAACTCAGTTAAGTCAGTTAAGCTCAATTGTACTAGTTGTAAGAACTTACACTAGTGAGGGATCAGTGAATTAATTATTAATTAATTCACAATTAGTGATCTGACATACAACTGAATATTTACCACTGTTAACTACATGCATGTCGGATCCAGTGGAGACCCAGTTGAGATAACAGGTGAAAGGGATAGTTTGACTATCAATTGTAACATTAGTGAGTGCACTCATGCAACCAAACCCACAATGGATGTTCCCATGAGGAATGCATAGCCTAGGCAAGAGGGATTCATTCATTGCATGGATTTCCATTAGTAGGAATTTGCGCAAAGGAGGCAGGATGTCTGGAGGCAGTAAATTGGCACATGCATTTGCTAATTTTTGTATTTAACAGTGGCATATAATTGTTAGATTAGGAGAATCCAGGCAATAGATAATTTGTATTAAAATTTCTACAGTTTTGATCTCTCTCTTCCTCCTTCAATGAGCCTACATATACAAAGTTTGACCCTAATTCCAAGATTTTTTTATGCAATGTAAGGTTGACAGAGGAGAGGTAGTGTAGGTGTCCAACAAAGGAAATGATAAGTTTCTCCATGACAGTGTTGGTATATGAGTTAATAGAGAGGAAGTATATCATTTAATAGAGAGGAAACATATCAGTCAATAAATAGGTAGCATATCAGTCAATAAAGAGGCATCATATCAGTTAATAAAGAGGAAGCATATCAGTCAATAAAGAGGAAACATATCAGTCCAAAAAGATAGCGTAGGTACCCTCCTATCAGTGATGATATATATCAACAAAAAAGGAAGCAAAGGGGTCCTAGGGTAGCATGTGAATTCTATCCACAGTGTTGGTATCTAACAACAAAATAGGACAACAAGGTATCTCTTCTTTTTTAGGTCTTTCATTCAAAGTCAAATTCATATTGGAAATATTTTTAAGAACATAATTTCATGGTGGATATTTTGTAAGTGGTCATACATTATCTTTGAAATAAAGTAATTTTGTTTGCTATGGAGGAAAAAAATGGTGCTTGGAGGGGATGTAGGTCTGGAGGATGCATGAAAACGGGAAATGTGTGATCTAGTAGGTAGATTCACTTATAGAGTGATGGGACGAATTGGACTCATGAGTTGGATGAAGAAAAAATGGCACGCATTGCTAGGTTACACTCTAGAGATGGTGACACTCATTAGGGGTTGGTTCTGCTTCATTTTCAGAACACCAGAATATTCAATAAAAAAATTACAGGAAACTTGGATTGTAAATGGAGGCAGCCTTATGCTAAAACAATGGAGAGTGGGCTTTGACCCAATGTCTGAGTACTTTTAGTTTAGACATATTTGGGTGCTACTAGAATGAAGGATCCCTTAAAGCAATAGGGAACAAACTACATGCTAGCCACATGAAGGAGGTTGTATGATTGGAGAACACCTTACTTTGGATGACGATAATTTGGTATTAAAGAGGATGTAATATATCCCTATACATCATGAGGTGTAGTGGTATCCTTGGAGGCTTGGAGGAGGACCATTGGTCATATCCAATCAGAACACTTAATCATAACAATATTTATAATCATAGCAATAATCATAGCAAGGTATCCAATAATAGAAATAATAATAACAAGGTATGCAATCATATCAGTAATAATGATCATAGAAAGGTATCTACCACATATATGCATCTTCAATATTAATATGAAACCAATCAATGGAAAGTTGTCCAACACAGGTGCATACCTATCATTAAATATCTCTTTAATAGCGAATACACATATGTATTTATCATATGAGGGTGAATCACGTAATAATAGGAAAAACAAGGGTGAATCACATAGGTGTCTAGGTTCATCATACTCAATTATTAGTGGAGGTAAGCATGAAGGGGTGTTGAGTGTAGAACGCCATCATCAACAATCAACTATATATACATTCATCAAGTCATACATGTATCATGTGTAAAGTAAATTTCTAACCATGAATCATCCCGAAATAAGAGTCCAACTAATACTATAAAACACCAAATGATCTAATGTATAAGACTATAAAAAACATGTTACGGTAAATTACGTACCCAATTATCAATTACTAATAGAATAAAACCAATGGGATAATTAGACTATAAAAAAAATGTCAAAACCCTTACCTTATCAATGTCCTTTCACCAAGTCCATGTCAGGTTCTACTCAAACAGAGCCTTATAAAATAAAAAAATGTTTATTAAAGAAATGCTATCCTAACATTTTCATAATTTCATAACCAACATATAACCATTCAGCTTAAATAAAATTTATGAACAGATCATAATAAGCTTATGAACAACCACATAACACTACATATTCCTGAAAATACATAAATAAAAATACCTCCATCTGATGCTAAATCCCCGATCTCTGTTTGTCCAAGATGAAGCTGAAACTGTGCTAAACTTTGCCCAAAACCGACTAATCACCCAACCAGCTAGGAGTAGCCTATCCGGCTCCCTAGCTCTAGGATTCCGTGAGGATTCCTGGCCCCCAAGCCCAAAACCCCCAGCAACCCGGCGCCCCCTACAATATTTCACCCAAACTCCAAACCAGAAAATATCCAAACCAGGAAATACAATCCTCCTCCAAAATTTCATAATCCCCTTCCCGCAAGCCTCTGCCTAGTCATATCTCCCCCATTCACCGACTCCCTACCCTCCTTTAATGCCACCCACCTTATCCCTCCATTCATTACCTTATCCTCCATTTATTACCTTATCC
>SNQJ01S0015531.1:186066-214503 GCA_010110895.2 Picea sitchensis
CTTTCTCTTGTAATGGGAAAGGCTGGTTCCATTGGGTTTGGATCAGCCTCCACTGCTAAAGAAGTTGCTCAAGGAATCAATGCTTCCAATCTAAGAACAATTGTCATTGGGGGAGCAAGTGAAATTGGAGCGGAGATGGTGAGAGTACTGGCACTACGAGGTGCGCATGTAATCATTAGGGTGTTGTGCAATGTAGAATCCCCCCATGGGCGCCTCCTCCATGTGGCTTCGACGCTCTGTGTTGTGTTGGGTGCTTAGATTGATAGCTCGTGGACTTGTCTTCAGTGCTCAGTCGACTTGATAATTGGATATTGGGCCCAATAATTTTATTTATATTATTAATTTTTTTGTTTACAACAATTATTATTGGCTGTGTGTGCGGTTGCAGGTTGCAGGTCGCGTGAATCATGAGTATGCCAAAACAAGGTTCCTTCCTATCCAGTAATGGTGAATCTGTGTATAAAACTCCCACCAGGTTGAATTGGGCACTGTGTGACATACCCTGTCCCATTTTCCCACCATGTGCGCAACTGCCTCATGCCATGCCAGTGAATAGTGGCATTGTACTGGGCTCTGTTAATAACTGTTACAACAACAATGTCTCCATTGTGCACATATAAATTTGGACCCAGTAGCTGTCCCTTGACGACCATTATGGTATGTTGCTGGCATAGCCTGCTAATTGTCTTCGGTTCAATCTTTGTCTGTATTATGATCTACCTGCATGAGTAGCATTTTACTTAGAAAGTCCCATGAAACGAAAGATGTCAATGTATTTCAATTTTTCTTATCTCAGCTTCTGTATCGGTGAACTAATTGCTCTAACATTCCTCGTTTGGATCCAAAGTCATTGGGGTAGGGATGTGTGCTTTGCAGTTTCTGCATCTGTCATGGTGTCGGGCTTAGTCCATATTACTATTGGAACACCATTCTACCGAAATAGGCTTCCTCAGGGAAGTGTCCTCACGCGTTTTTCCCAGGTCTTGGTGGCTTGGTTGTTAGTGCAATGGGTAGCCTGCCTTGTGGGATTCTCCGTGGTGCCTTAGCGCTTAGTCTTTGACGCTAGGCTTTGGTTCTTGGCTCGAAGCTTGTGTTTTGTGGAAGGTGCTTGGCTCGATACATGAAGTATCTCTCGGCGTTGAGCTCAGACTTGGAGATCAGCCCTTGCATAATCGTAGATTGGCCTTCGGGCCTAATTTTTTTTTATATTGCTTTAATTAATTTATATATATTTTTTATTATTATTATTTTATTTCTATATATCTATATATCTATCTATCTATCTATCTATCTATCTATCTATCTATCTATCTATCTATCCCTTATATATATATATATATATATATATATATATATATATATATATATATATATATATATATATATATATATATATATTGACAATTACTTATATTATTTTTTTTCTTTTTCGCCGCCGAGGTGCATGGAACCGCGGTCCCTCCTCCTCGTGTGGCTTGGTAGAGTCTTTTGCATTGGCTTTTACAGTGTCCTAATGACTTGGTTGCTAGCGTGTTGTTTCTGAACTTTGATATCCACTTTGAGTATTGCCTAAATAGAGATTGGTTGGCAATGCCAATATTTTTTTAATGCGTAGATGATTCCAAGGTGGTTTAGAATTAAGAAATAAATTTTTGTGTCATTTTAAAAAATATTTTTGGTGTAGCAAAGCTTGCGGTAATTGAGGTAGGGTAGTCATGGGGATCAATCCCCCTCTTGAATACTTTCAAGGTAACTTTGGTTTGATCATGTTAATGATTATATATATATATATATATATATATATATATATATATATATATATATATATATATATATAATAAATACACATATATTTTTATATATTTACTTGGAAATGTTTTATTTATAAACTTTTGTTAGAAATTACAGCCAGTGTATATATATATATATATATATAAATACATTCCTTTACGCAGTTGTGGTTCATTTGAAACAATTGTTTAAATTTATTTAACACTTCAATTAGTATATTATTATACCTTTTACATTTTCAATGTGCATAGATGTGTGTTAAAAAGAATTGTGCTTGACTTGTGTGGGTTAGGTGGGTTGAACTTGGCCCTTGGGCTAAATTTATATTTACACTTGTACTATATTTTCGCTTATCACAGTTATTTAGGGATTGTTTAGGATTTTAGGACAATGGGTTTCAATATAACCAATTAGGGGTTGTTTAAATTTCTAGGTTAGTGTTGAACAATTCCTTATTCTAAACTTTCTATATATATATATATATATATATAAATACATTCCTTTACATAAGTTTGTTTATTTGAAACAATTGTTTAAATTTATTTAACACTTCAATTAGTATATTATTATGCCTTTTACATTTTTAATGTGCAATAGATCTGTGTTAAAAAAAAATTGTGCTTGACTTGTAGGTTAGGTGGAGTTGGAGCTTGGCCCTTGGGCCCAAATTTATATTTACACTTACATATATATTTTCATATACAGATTATTTAGGGATTGTTTAGGATTTTAGGACAATGGGTTTCAATATAACCAATTAGGGGTTATTTAAATTTCTGGGTTAGTGTTGAACAATTCCTTATTCTAAACTTTCCTTCTTACAAGCAGGTAGGTGGGTAGGCCCTTAAGTCTCTAGTGCTTTAGACTGAAGCTCTGATACCATGTGTAAGGTTCTACTCAAACAGAGCCTTATAAAACAAAAAAAAGTTTATTAAAGAAATGTTATCCTAACATTTTCATAATTTCATAACCAGCATATAACCATTCATCTTAAATAAAATTTATGAACATATTATAATAAGATTATGAACAACCACATAACACTACATATTCCTAAAAATACATAAAAAAAAATTACATAAATAAAAATACCTTCGTCTGATGCTAAATCCCCGATCTCTGTTTGTCCAAGCTGAAGCTGAAATTGTGCTAAACTCTGCCCAAAACCGACTAACCACCTAGCCAGCTAGGAGCAGCCTATTCGGCTCCCTTGCTCCAGGATTCCGTGAGGATTCATAGCCCCCGAGCCCAAAACCCCTAGCAGCCCAGTGCCCCCTACAACAGTTCACCCAAACTCCAAACCAAAAAATATCCAAACCAGGAAATACAATCCTCCTCCAAAATTTCTTAATCCCCTTCTCACAAGCCTCTACCCAGTCATATCTCCCCCATTCACCGACTCCCTACCCTCCTTTAATTCCACCCACCTTGTCCCTCCATTCATTACCTTATCCTCCATTTATTACCTTATCCTTCCATTTATCACCTTATCCCTCCACTCAATGCTTCATCCCCCCCCCCTCACCCTTGCATACGTAAAGTCTTATAATAATAAATTAAAGTTATTAAGCCCTTTAATTCATTACCCAAACCTTTAAATGTGTTAAGTAATCAATTAATCAATTAATCGAAATTTATTAAACAATAATTAATTAATTAATATTATTAATAGTTAATCATTACTTTTTTTTCAACGAAAAAAATACGCTTTATATTCAGAAGAGTATAAGATTGTACAGGGCACGATATGCGGAGAAATGACCATACAAGGTAAAACAAGGAACGCTTAATTGCATGACAGTCTATCAGTCCATACAAGTTCTTTGAGATACATGACAGCTATGACCAAAGTCTGTCCCATGGGAGATCAGCGTCCCTAAACAGAAAGCTCGGTCAAAGATTTATCATTGTAGTATGTCCTTCAATGCCATCTTCCCACCTAGTATAGCGAATGTGACCCGGAGGCAAGTGTAAGGCTTTTTTGGAAAGGATGTTCGCCTCAAGGTTTTGTTCTCTGTAAATATGAGAGAAGGTGAGATTTTTTACAAGTTTAGTTGCAGCACGAGTTCTCTCCTTCCAACATTCAAGGTGAGCTACCTGGAAATCTGCTCGCCTGATCAACCAATCAATGGTAATTTTGGAGTCGCCAAGAAGTAGAAGCTCGTTGACATGAAGATGACTAGCCAGGATAAGAGACGCCCACACTCCTAATAGCTCAGCCTTCATATTGGAACCATTTCCACAATTTAGTGTCCACCGGAAACAAGTATGTGAATTTAGAACAAGTTTCCCTCCCGCCCCACAGAGAGAGCCTCTTTGCTGCGCCGCTCCGTCAAACCAGGCCACAATTCTATCTAGAGGAACTGTAAAAGTAGGTATGTTGGGTGAAGTAGATGAAGTCTGCAATCTGTTGGAGGATAGCTCAGCGATGATGTAATTCGCAACTCTATGCACTGATGGTGATTTTTCTTCGAAAATGGCCTCATTCCTTGTCTTCCATACCTTCCAGCAGAGTGAAATAGGCAACAGTGCAGGGTTCGTGGTAACCTTTAACCAGTTCTGGAAGCAAGTGGGGACGTTTGGGCCATCCCAAATAGATCCGGGCGAAAGTACAAGTGTGATGAGCTGCCACACCGCTCTGAAGAATATACAGTTAGTAAAAACATGGGAAATGGATTCAATTTGATATTTGCAAAGGATGCAACGGTCGGGACCCACCCAACCCCTGGATTGTAGATTAGGCCACATCAAAAGCTTGTTTTCAAACATGAGCCAAGCGAAAAGTTTTATTTTTAGTGTGCAGTCACCTTTCCAGATTTTAAGACACCATCTATCCGCTGTGTTGTTCCAGCACTTGTTTGCTAAAGCACTGTACACATTTTTTTTTGTAAGGAGGCCGGATCGATCCCCTCCCGTCCATAAAAATGTGTCAGAGCGGTCCTATAAACATATGCCGGCTTCGGTCAATAGACGAGTGTAACCCTCCCATTCAATTGCAAGATCCGAATCCAGATTTAAGTCCAGGCTGTTGAGCCAGGAATTTCCCAAGTGACCACCACTGGTCGATGATATCTGATAAAGAAAAAAATGTTTTTTTTATGTAGATGCATCAGCAGTTTCGTGGATAGGAAGGCGCGACCTCCCAATCCTAGCAAGGCGTATTTGCCTATCTCAATTGAAAATCCATTACCTGGGTTCCAAGAGAGCCAATGGAGGATGATGGGCAGAGAATTTAGAAGATGGTTCTAGGTATGAGAGGCGATGGATGATCTCACCGATGCCGATCTAATCCATAAATGAACTGGTAAAAGAGGATAGTACTTTGCCTTTATTACCCTGTTCCAGATTCCTGGCTTCATTAAAATTCGCCAGAGAGTGTTGGCTGAGAGCGCCCTGACGAAGAAGGGAAGGTTCCGGAGGCCCCAACCGCCCATCGAATTTGGCTTGGAAAGAACCTCCCATTTGCAAAGATGATATCCAGAAGATTTCTTGCTGCCAGACCAAAGAAAGGAGAAGATGAGTTGATAGAGGGATCTAAGAATGGTGGCTGGGATGTGTGCCAATGCCATCCAGTAGACTGGGAGACTTTCTAAAACAGCTTTGATGAGAATAAGCCTTCCTCCCAATGAGAGCAGTTTGTTGCACCAAAAACGGATTCTTCTTTCAAATTTATCAACAAGCCAGATCCAATCTCTGCTAGAATACCTGGAGGATTTGATGATAAAGCCTAGATAAGAAAATCCCTCCTTTAGCTCAGTAGTAGCAAAGCCAAACAACTCTTTTACATCCGAGATAAGTGGCTCCTGTACATTGTGAGTTATGAAGACAGATTTTTGATGGTTTATCTCCAGTCCAGTGGCAGCGCAGAAGGTGCATAGGAGCGAGTGTATAGTTGTCCATTCCGCAAGGCTTGTTGAGGTCAAAATTAGTACATCATCAGAAAAGAGAATGTGTAGGATATGAGTCAGTCCCGAAATTTTAACACCAGTAAGGTGGCCCTCCGCTTGGCTGGTTTTGAGCAGGATACTAAGCCCTTCAAGAATCAAAATAAAGAGGAGAAGTGAAAGAGGGAAACCTTGGCGTAGCCCTCTCTCACAACGAAATTTTTTTGTGGCTTCTCCATTAATCAGGACAGCTAGAGTTGTCGAGGAGATGCAGCCTAATATCCAATTGGTAAAAACTAAGACAAAGCCACACCGGAGAAGAACTAGGTGCAGGAAGTTCCAATTGACGCAGTCAAAAGCCTGTCTGAGATCCAGCTTGAGAAGGATGGCTTGTTGTTTCTTCGATTTTATATTGTGGACACATTCCTGGGTTACCCCAACAACATCAAGGATCTGTCTGCCTTTAAGGAAGCCGAGCTGCTCCTCGGAGAGAGTCCTGGACAGAATAGGTCGAAGTCTATTAGTTATGATCTTGGAGATAATTTTATAACATAGATTGCAGAGATATATGGGACGAAAGTCAGTGAAACTTCTAGGAAGGTTAGATTTAGGTATCAAGACTAAGAGGGTGTTGTTTAGTTGAGGATTGATCACACCTCTGGTTCTAGCGTCCTCCACAACGTCCAGAAGTTCCTGACCCATTATATCAAAAAAATGGAGATAAAATTCGACTGACCATCTGTCAGGTCCCGGGCTTTTTTCTTTTTTGAAGCTTTTGAGGACGGCCAAAACTTCCTCCAGTGTGCAGGTGGATTCTAAGACTAGAGCCTCCTCATTTGTCACCAGAGTTGGAAATCGATTTGCTAGTGCAACCTGTGCAGTGAGATTTGGAGCAGATGTAACCTGGAAGAGTGTTTTATAATGTTTGACAGCATTAGTTTTTATGTCCTCCTGTGTGTGAAGAGTTGATCCATCCTCCACATCTATATCCCAAATATGCTTTTTTGCACGACGGGCGCTGGCAAATCGATGAAAATAACAGGAATTTTTATCTCCACCAGCGAGCCAGAGCATTATGCTCTTTAGTCTCCATCTTTCCTCATCTTCCCAGAGGAAAGATAATCTGGCTATCTCCAGCTCACGAATTCTGAAATGATAATCTTTGTTGGAAATGTCTTGAATCTGTAGGTGGTGAAGTTCATCAAGCTCCTTTTCGATTCTGTAGATGTCAGCCTGTTCAGTTTTTCTCTTTTCTTTTAGCCAAATGGTCGATTGTTTCTTTAAGTTTGCAAGTTTGTTGACCAAGTTGCCTTGGGGGTCTCCCGGTAGAGATCTAGTGTTATCTTCCCATGCCGATCTGACCAAGGTATTGAAGGAGACTTCCTTCAGCCAAAGTGGGTTGAAAATAAAAGTTTGTCTCGCCCCAAATCTTCCCAGCCCTATTTGTAAACAAATGGCAGCATGATCTGATATATATGGGAGGTTTACCCACGCACGGTAGGTACGAGAGGAAGAAATCACCCCTGCACTGATTAAAAATATGTCAAGTCGCTTAGATATACTGGCTGCTCCTTGTCTGCCATTTCTCTAGGTGGGTAATAACTCAGCCGGTTCCAGATCAATCAGGCTGTTTTTGAAAAAAATGTGATTGAAAAAACTCATAAGTGGATCACTGATAGCTTTAACACCCTAGATTTCCTGAGGAATGGTGGTTAAATTAAGGTCTCCAGCAATGATGAGGTTGCTTGCCTCTAGTAGTCCAAGGTCATCCAGCCGCTCCCAAAAGGCTTTGCGATCAGAACATGGGCCATGGACATTTAGGATATTGAGGGAAGATTGTAGTTCAAAGCATCTTCCAGAAAGTAGAATACCTCCCGGGATGAGCATCGGGCTAAAATCAAATAGTGTGGGGTCCCACGAGGCCAGGAGCCCTCCCGAGGTGCCCACCGAGCTTGCCGCACAGATCGATCGGTTTGGTCGGAGACGATAAAAGAACTCCCTGGCAGCGGAAGCATTTACTAGTGTTTCTTGCAGAAAAATAATAGATGGCTGAGTCTTTTCCAATAGTCTTCGCATGGAGGCTAATTTCTGGGGTCCTCCAACCCCTCTTATGTTGAGGGAAAGAATAATCATGTGTTACCTCTGGCCAGGGCTTTAAATCCTCTAAGCGCCCCATGAGTTGTAACAACAGCTGAGTTGTCCGGTGCCTTTAGTTCAGATTGAGATTTCTTACACGCACTGCGGGTTTTCAGCGGAGAAAGTTCGAGACCGATGCCTCTCGACCAATGTGGATCCGGTCCAGTGGTTAAATTCAGAGTAGAAGAAGAGGGGAGGTCTGGTGAAGGATGAATAACAGAATTTCCTTGGTAGGTAGGGAGGGGTATCGAATCGAAAGGGAGAGAGTGTGAAGAAGGGGCTGTCGGGAACAATGCTTCTAACTGAATTTCTGATTGGTCCAGTTCAGTGTACCCTGGTAAAGTGTAGGGTTGTGGAGAATTGGCTATGGTAGTAGTCGTAGGTGTTGAAGAAACCCTGGTGGTAGGGTTCGTTGGAGTGGGATGGATTGCTGGAGAGGAACTGGGTAAGGGGAGGTTGTCTGATGGGACAGGTTCGGTTGATAGGGTAGGCAGATCCGGAGAAGCAACCAAGGCTTCAGTGCTGAAAATATTGTTACCATGCTCTGCAATAAATAATCTGTCCCAGGAAGAAAGAGAGTTGTAAAATGAGGGGCAAAGATGTTGAATCTTACCAATTAAGGAGTCATCAGTTGTAGGAGTATCCCGAGGGAAAGGAGTCTCCTCCTCCACTAATTGGTTTGGGGAGGAGGTGTAACCATTAAAATTTTCCTCCTCAGCTGGATCTGATGCGAAGGCAGGTGGGGGGAACTTGTGGCAGTCCCTTCTCAAGTGTCCTATTCTGCGACAAAGAGAGCAACAGAACGGGATGCCCATATAATCCAGTCGCTGAGAGATCATTTGATTACGCCAGTCGATTTCTAAGATATCTGGTAGGCCTGCCTGTATATCGAGTTCCACATAAATCTTTTCCATCCTTCTGTCTAATGCTTCGAGAGAGCTTTGATATACGCTTAAAAATCGGCCTAGAGAGTCTCCAATAAGTTTTAAAGCTTGTTTGTTCCAGAGCTGGAGAGGGAGTCCAGGAAGAAGGACCCAGACATGTCTGAGGGAGAAAAACTCGGTGGTGGGATTGAAACCGAGTCTCCATCTTTTAAGCATGAGGCTTCCACCATCTATGGGCCAGAAGCTGTCCAGAATATGTGTCGAGTCCTCTGGGTTCCTGAAGATAAAGGCAAGCCAGCCCTGCTGCAGCAAGTGAATCTTAGGGATATATCCTAGGATTGGCTTCCAGTGCTTTGATATCCAATCATCCAAGCTCTGTTTACATTTTGTTTTGTAGGCCAGTCTACCAACCAAGGCACACAGGGCCAGGTTGCAAGCATCTGATAGGCCGACATCCATGCCGAGTATGAGTTTTGGATGCTTCTGCTTGGGTTTCCAGGCTCTGTGCAGTCGTTTATGTGAACCTTGCTTATGGATAGTAGGGATAATCTGAGGGTGATTCTCCTCAGTTCCGCCTCCCTGATGATGTATCCCATCCAAAGGATGCTGTGGAAAGTCTGTAGGAAAAGTCCTGTCAGTCTGTGTGTTTTTTAAAAGGTCCGGTGGAGCTATAAGGGAAGTCAGATTTGCTCCAGTGCGTACACTTCCTAGGGAACTCTGAGGAGTCTCGAAAGTAATGGGAGGCCCAGTTTTTTTGCAAGGTTGTGCAGCAGATGCAGGAATGGTGGGACCAGGACTCAAACTTGTGGACTCGTCCGATTTTTTCCCCCAGAAATGTCTGGAGCAGAGGTCGTCAATCGAGGCCAGAATGGCTGGGTGGTCCCATGGGTCTCCCATGTTCCCAGAAGGAAGGACTTAGAAGAAAACCCCCAGAAGTAACTTCTAGTATAAAACAAAAGGCGAGCCAAATGACCAGGAACAAGTATTCAACTGGTGCAGTCAGCGATAAAGTAGAAAAGGCTCCCACATCTATCACTGTCGGGGTTAGTGGAGCCCGAGGAGAGACAAAAAACTAGAAAACAGAGCGAATAACAGGTGAAACACAGGGAGATGGTCAGTCCCTGGTCCTAGAAAGTAGAGAAAGTCAAGTAAAAAGCTGATAGAGGTCAGATATACTTTCACTGCAACACATAGTCACCCCAGTTGTTAACCCAGAAATAACAAGACGAAAGTCGCAGGGAAACCGCTACAGTTGGGTAATGTCCACACAAATAACGGTATCAGAGATGAAAAAGGCTGTAGAGAGAAAATGTCTAATGCTCCAACCGTAGAAGATACGCCTGTGGAGGCTTCATTGTCTAGGAAAGAGCCCCATTTAATAGTTAATCATTACTTAACTAATACACATTAAGACAATTAATTATTTAGTTAACTATACTTTAATAAACCCTATGCAACTATTTAACTAGGGTTGTTACAGTCCATATTCCCATACAGCTTGATAAGAGTTGTCCAGGAGTTGCATTTCCATCGCCAAGATCTGCATAAATCATCAAAGAATTTTTTTTTATATGAGTAAATAATATATAAGAAAATAAACAAGAATTTAAACATGTAAAAGACTCTAGAAATACTAAAGTGGAATACCTTAATGAGCTTCTTTTTGTTCAGAGAATATGTTATTATCTACTGAACAGGGCCAACCATGTGAAGGTGGAATATCATATGCCCCCCCCCCCCACCCCCGACATTGCTCTCAATTCCCCATACCCAATAACTGACTTCTTTTACATATAAAACATATAAAAATCCATGCATAAGTAGGCAAGTCATCAAGACATATAAACATATAAGCATTCATACATAAGGAGGAAAGTCATATAAACATTCATTCATATTAATAATGATAGTCATCAAAATACAAGTCATAAGTTTATACAATTAGTTTTTTTTGTAAACCCACAACTGTGATATCATCATCCTCATCTGTCAATGTATTTCTTGCACCTTGTCGTCGTTGTGTTGATTGTGTTTCCATACCCTCATGTACCATACTTCTGGTACGTCGATGAGTAGGGCATCGAGGTAGTTGTAAATGGGCATCAACTGCAACAACGAAAACGATCATATTGATATGCTAAAATATTATTGAAATAAATATTTCATTATTTCGAATAACATTACAATATTTCTCTTTACCTATGTGTCTAGTTGTGACAACTAGTTTGTTGATTTATTTCGTCGACTGTTCCTCTTGTAGTTCACCCTCATGAGCTACATGCTCTTCCATTGAAAGAAGAAACTTTATAAGTACACGTCAACAAATAAATATCTATAATCATAATACATACTTCTATTTATAAAGCATACATACATGAATGGCTATTATGATCCCCAATATCATGAAATAGGCCCTCCACAATATGATTTGCAACAACTCCCCAATATCATGTGACAGGCCCTCCCCAATATCATGCTCCCCAATATAATTTACAGCAACTTCGTATCTCTGCATACTTCACGTATATCAAACCAACATCAACTAGTGATTGTATTTGTAGCATGGCCCGACATACTCCATCAATTCAGTTACAGTGCCATATTTTACCTCTATGCCATGCATGGAAAATATCCCCAATCCATGTAAGGATGATGGAGCAATGTGATACATCATCCCATTGATGAAGAAATTTGTTTCCAATTGAGGTAGCTCCTTAGGTGCCCATGGTTGCACTAGATATCTATACCTCAAGGGAAACTCAATGTCACCTATTCTCTCATCATCATAATCACATGACCCTCCTTCGGCAATAAAAAATTTCATGCATCTACGAAATCTTCTCCTTACCTTTTCAAATTTAGTTAATCTAGAACTGTTATATCTAGTAAAATACGTATCACTTTCAACCTCTCCTAGTATATCTTGATCCTTAGTCGAGGAACATAGATATGACATGTACCTATTTGGTGGTACCTACACTCAATAAACTGGGAAGATAAGTTAGCGAGCTAAGTATTTTGGAAGAGATGATTATTTTTTACTTGAAAGTCATGAAATGTGAACTGCATTCAACAAGCATGGTTTAATTAGAATGTAAGGCCTTTTGATATTGATGTCATGTTATTTTATGTCATTGCTCATGATTTTAATTTCTCATTATTTCTCATAGAGATATTTTCTCTAGATTTAGATGCTATGTTTGAGGATTCTTTAGAGATGTGAAACCCGATTTATACAAAGACATTTCTTCATGGTAATGAATTCGCATTGGAGAATCTTGATCTTGGGTCAAGAGTAATTGTAAAGACTTTCACATTTCTTATTTTGCAATGAAGATCTATCTTGGTAAGACATATGATTTTCCATAGGCCTACCATTTTGTTAAATTTGGCAGCATCAACAATCATTCTCCAATGAGAGGCTAGATGGACCACCCTGAGGCTAGACATGGAGATTTGGAGAATCAACTAGTCTTATGAGGTATTGGAAAAATACAGGGGGAACGTACAACCTCGGTGAGTCAAACCAAAATTCAGGACGAACGAGATGCTTTATGATCTTGGGAGTCAATATGTAAGTCTAATGCAAAATCTAGGGGGAATGTACAACCTCTGTAAGCATAGATAGTCTAGTGCAAAAGCAGGGGGAATGTACAACCTCTATGAGAATAGACAGAGTGGTCCAAAATTCAAGGGGAACATACAACCTTTGTGAGCCTAGTCAAGCCTTGTGATCCATGAGAAAAAGTCAAGGCATCTAGCAAAAGTTAGGTTGAACATAAAATTCCTATGAGCTAGAAACAAACAATCTTCCCGATATTGCAAATGATGTAAATGTATTGATCCAATGAATTGGCATGTGTAAGACTCCACCATGAAGAAATTCGAATTTCCATGTATAAGAGTCAAGTTGCATAAAGTTGCATAAGTTGGATAGTTGCATAAAGTTTCATAAGTTGCATAGTTGCATAGTTGCATAAGTTGCATAATTGCATAAGTTGCATAATTTCATAAGTTGCATGTTGCATAAAGTTGCATAAATTTGCATAATTTGCATAGTTTCATAAGTTGCATAAAGTTGCATAAGTTTCATAAAGCTGCATAGTTGCATAAAGTTGCATAGTTACATAAAGTTGCATAAATTTGCATAGTTGCATAAGTTTCATGTTGCATAAAGTTGCATACATTACATAAGTTGCATGTTGCATAAAGTTGCATAAGTTGCATAAATTTGCATAAAGTTGCATAAGTTGCACAGTTGCATAAAGTTGCATAAAGTTGCATAATTGCATAAAGTTGCATAAAGTTGCATAGTTGCATAAGTTGCGTGTTGCATAAAGTTGCATAAGTTGCATAGTTGCATTAAAGTTGCATAAAGTTGCATGTTGCATAAAGTTTCATAAGTTGCATGTTGTATAAAGTTGCATAAGTTGCATATTTGCATAAAGTTGCATAAGTTTCATAGTTTCATAAGTTGTGTGTTGCATAAAGTTGCATAAGTTGCATAGTTGCATAAATTTTCATAAGTTTCATAGTTGCAACATACACAACAGCAAGCCCAATGGTTGTTGTGTATGCAAATTGGAATACACAGCAGGCCACAATGGCTACTATGTATGCCAATTGGAAAATAGAGCATACCCATTGGGCATGTAGTGTATTCCACTTGGAATATACAATTGGTCTATTGTGTATGCCACTTGGCATACACAAAATACATTGTGGCTATTGTGTATTCCAAGTGGCAAACACAACAATCCCAATGGGCATACACAACAGTCATTGGGACTGTTGTGTATTCCACTTGGCATACACAACAACCATCGGGCCTGCTGTGTATGCCACTTGGCATACACAACAACCATTGTGGCTACTATGAATGCCGATTGGAATACAAAATAGGACCAATGGGCTTTCTATATATTCCAATTTCCATACACAACGTCCCTTGTGACTATTGCGTATGCCAATTGGCATATAGAGCAGGCCCATTGGACCTGTTGTGTATGCCACTTGGAATACACAACAACCATTGTGGGTGTTTTGTATGCCAATTGGCATACACAACAGGGCAATTGGCATATCACAACAGACACAATGGATGAAATCACTCATTACATTTACATAACAATCATCACCTAGAGAAGCAACCCAATAGCTAGTTGGGATCCACATTGGCATTTAGTTGCAAAGGAAACGTTGCACCATCTTCCTAGCAATGAAAAAATAACAATGAAAACCATAGGATGCAGATATAGGACTAGATATGGAGGAAGAGGATGGAGGACAGAGTAGAGACAGTGGTGGTTACCTTGATGAGACCTTGATGATTTTGGTTACGACATGGAGGAGGAGGATTGAAAAGCTATCATATTCTTCCATCTACAGTTCTATTTTCTACCATGTTTTGTATTTGATAGTGGAATTCCCACCTATAGTAATGATATCATGATCATCTATGAATTATCATCTTCTCTATGTCATACATTTTTATTTTGATAACTTCAAATGACTCAATTGTAAAAGGATTTATCCAACAAATATTCTCTTGGAAGACTGTTATGAATGAGAATTGGAAGAACATAATTATTGTAACAATGATGATGAGGAAGATGTATTCGACAGTAGTGATGAAGAATAAGAAACTGAATATTTTCAAGAACATGCACCATTTCCTCTCACTCTAGAAGAAAAAGATCATGATTTGGATGAGAAAGTTGATGCCCCAAGTTGTTATGAAGAATTCTCCATAGTTTTCTCCCAGAACAACATAAATATATCTTTGTATAGTGTAAATAAATCATTGCCCTGGAAAAATATCATGTTATACAATTGACATATGGAGAAACAAAGGATTTGGTAAGTACTAATCAGTTTAGTAGTGCTGGTTCAAATTTTTCTTCCTCATGATTCTAACAACAATGAGGAATATAAAAAATCCAAAGAAAAGAAGAGATGAATTGCAATTTGAATCATAAATTTAGTAGGGATGAAGAATACATTGTTGTTGTTTTTTAGTATACTATTTCTGATTTTTTTTTTTGAAGAGTCTTGTGAAGATATAGTCTCCTTTGTTGCTCCAGGGGATAAAAAACAACATTTTCATAATCAATTTGAAATCTTACATAAGAATAAAGACATGGTTGTCCAAGTAGACCTAGAAAAAGAGAAAGTACTTGATGATTTACAACTCAGTACACACAAAATCAACTTTGCAAAAAGTTTGAAGAGGAGAATTCACATAAACGTTTGGAAAATGTTCACTGTGTCGAGAAATTAATTCAAGGAAATATTCAAAACCAAAAGTCTTGTGAAGCTTAGCCCAAAACCAATAGTGAACACTTTGTCGAAGATTCCCATGGTGCAAGGTTTCAATTAGAAAATTATTTACACACTGACACTTGTAATCAACATTCTTATTTTGAGCATATTTTTGTTCTAATAATTGAAGCTATGAGTCTTGGATGCCAACAATATACTGAAAGAGATATCCTGGTTGAAAATCACAATAAGATAAGGTTGTATGAAAATGCAACTGGGTAAAACATTAGGCGAGTTTGGAGGTACTAAATTTCTTGCTCGGGAATTTAAGTTTCATACATAAAACATTGATAATGAGCAAATTTTGGAGCTGGTTAAAAAGGCAGCAAGTGTGAACATTGAATGGAATAATTTGGCAATGAATATAGAAAAAGGAAATGTGGTTAAAAATAAATCAAACCCTCGTGATTCCTGTTATTTGATCATCTACAATGAAATTGAAAAACTAGAACAAGAAAGAAGAAAATCTTCGACCGCTAGAAAATTGGATGTAAATTTATATTCTTCATTTGAAATTTTCTTCATCATGGACAAATGTTCAATTTGTAATAAATAAGACATTGCTCAAATAGACTAAATCCTTTTCTAAAACAAGATAAAAGGTGCAAGGAGGATGAAGCTCTATCCATTAATATTAGGTCCCCTACTCATTATGAGGTATTATACATTGTTGAAGAAAAAGAGAATCCATGGATTCATCTTGATAGAAAGAAGTAAGTCAACACGGTGATGATGAGAAATATTTTTCATCTTGAGTATTTTGCAGTCTGAGATGGCATCCTTGATCACATTCTAATCATAGAGAGAGGTGATTTTGTGGAGCATTGGATAGACCAAGTTTCTAGAAGTGAAGCCTTATGTCAATAGCAGGGTGTGTGCTCATATCTTAGAAGAAAATTGAATAATAAATCCACTTTCTGTTGGTAGCAACTCAACATTTCTCTACTTTGGTCAAAGATGAAGCACCAGGGTAAACTTCATGGGCTTTGTAAGATATTTTCTTGGCTTCATTGGTTGTTTGATTTCTTTAGTCAATTTTGTTCTTACTGATTGAAGCAAGAGATATAAGTTGTATATAAATAAGTTCACCATTAATAATTTAGCTTTTGATGTTTTGTCTCAAGAAGATTTCAGTTAAAATTTTCATCGGGCGATTCCAATTTATTGAATATTCCACCGGGGAGAAAATCATCTTGTTGAAAGTAATTGTTTGCATTTTGTTGATGATACCTTAGTCATGTGGAGAGAATCAACAATAATAATTGAGATATTTAATCTAGTGTTGGATCAATTCATGAATGTGTTGGAAAGTCATATTAACAAAGGAAAAGGTCATGTGTATGGGTAGAACACCCTTCCCCAGTAACTACGATCCATAACTAGAATCTTAGAGTTCCATTGTCTTATAAATTGGATAGCATTTGAATACATAGGATTAACTTTGAGAAATCCAAAAGAACTAGATTGGAAACACATAGTCTAAAAAATCAAGAGAAGAATGCAACAATGGGGCTTCAAGTGGGTACATATAACCAAAAGAGTGGTTGTTATTAGATTAGTCTTGTCATCCTCACCAATTTGTCAATGATCAACTATGCTAGCTCCAATTGGGATAACACAAAATATTAGGAGAGATATCCAAAATTTCCTCTAGAAAGGAGGGGAAGACCAACACCAAGAATGTTGGACACACCGACCACACTTAGAGGGGGGGTGAATGAGTGTGGTGCTCTTTTTCTTCTTTTCCCTTTCACAAAACTTCTTAGTTAGCAATCACCATTTACTCATTACTTATTGTTGTCATTTATAACCAGTTAAATATGAGCATGCATTAACAACATATATCATCAATAAGTCATCATCACAAGAAACACAAACAACATAAGATGTATGCAAAATTTTATTTTTATTACGGACTACAATCCTTGGGTTATCAACAACAACTGAATAGAGTTACAACTCCACAAGAGAACCAACTCTATAATGCAAGACTCAGCTTACACAACTCAACACCAATTGAGAAGAGGCATCAATCATCAACATATACCAATATGTCAACAGGTACGCAACCTATCAGTAGTGAAACATGTGTATGGACATGCCCTACCAGTAGTACAACTCGCGTATGTACGCGACTTGTCTGTACTATAGCCTACGTATGACTTCTGAGTTACTTAGGATTTTCTCTTCATGACAAACTCAGATACTCTACAGCCTTCAGTCATTCACTTATGTATTTCACTATCCAATCTGAACCATAACCAATCACAACACATACATGCTCTCCCACAACATACTCATGCTCCTCAACCATACACTATGAATGCTACTCAATCATGTATAAGCAACCAGTATATTATGGCAATCATATCAGTACTAAACCATAAGAGTGTTTCTAACTCTATCAATCAACCAATACAACCATACAACAACTATACCAAGAATGCCTTAAGAATTCACCATACAATATGCAAGAGTATCCATCAAGAAAACTATGTAACCATACCATAGTTTCTATGGAAGCTCTGAGCCCATAAAATACAAATATGGAACTTGCTTCAGACTTCAAGAACCAGGCATCAACTCACACTCAATTCTTCATGACTTTCTTCACTGTACTCGCTCTATCCTCCTTCAGCTCGTGTATGTACGTTCTCTGGATCACTATAGACCGCATATGTACGCTCTATGGCCCATTGTTTCTCACGTATTCCTTTAGAAACTAGGGTTTCTGAACTTCCGAAACTTTCACCGTCAAGATCTCAGACTTACAGAAACTTTGATGTGTCCATGAGATCCTCCATCCACTCTCTCTCTTAGAATAGATCTTCAATATGCTCAAGAGATCTGTTCACAAGAGACCCTTGCCTCTTATTTATACTCTCCAAGTAGATTCCTTAGAAGGATATTCTAAGTCACTTTGTCCACATAGTCACTTTTTCCAACTTTTCCCAATTTGCCACTTGTCCATGTATTCAATAGCCACTTGATCATTTAACCCATTTTCCTTATTTTAGGGTTAACCACTTTCCATAATGAGAAAGTTCTCCATTTACTTTATTATTTAAATAATCCTCCTTGACATTGTCACTCCAAAAAAATCCTCTTTGATTTTGTCACTTCACTTTATTATTTAAATAATCCCCTTTCTTTGCAATCACTTTGACTTCTTTGACTTTTTGGGGCTTCAAGCCAACATATGAGGTTCCTTCAACTTCGTAAGGCCATAACTCTCAAACAGTGAGGAGTTTTGTGACATTCCACATACCACTGGAAATGGCTTGACAAGCACTATCCATCTAGGATAGTTTCACTGACAAGATCACATATTTTCATCTCATTATTCTACAATTAATCATGGGTTCTCTAACCATACTTCTATAATAACTCAACCGTAAAGTGTCTTCCCATGAGGGATTTCACCATAAGGGGAACACTTTGGATTTCATCCATTTTTAAGATAATAATGAGTAATCTTTATATCAATCCAACTATGCATCATATATCAATGAAGCCATATTGATCCATATTCATCAATGCATCATATATCAATGACACCTCATTGATCCATCTGCATCTATGCATCATATATCAATGACAATTCATTGATTCATATTCATAACATCATATGACTACTTGACATCATTCCATTCACATCGAGGATAATACATATTACATCAATATGCTATGACAAGACATTGTTCCTTTGACATCAATCCATTGGCATCAATGACAACATGATCCAACAATATCCCTCTTTGCCATTGATGGAAATACCAACATTGATGTCAAAACCAATCATTGATGGCAATATGTAGACAAGACATTTCTCTATATCAATAGTCATCTTAATCACATCAATGTGACTATCTCTCCCCCTTTGACATCAATGGAAAAGGGTCATTCTCCCCTTGGGGATGGTCCCCCTACCTGAATGCCTTTGATATTTCTCTGAACATATCAATCACATCATTGTGACTATCTCTCCCCCTTTGAAATCAATGGAAAATGGTCATTCTCCCCTTGGGGATGCTCCCCCTACCTGAATTCCTTTGATATTACTCTGAATAATCTCTCCCCTTTTGAACAAGGGATATCACTCTGATGTAATGCTGAAGATATATAGCTCATGCTTGTAACAACCCTAATTAATTCTTTAATTATCATGAATGATAAATATGAGTTTAATGAATTATTAAAATAGATTTTAGGGGTACATTATTATAATATTATTATTATTGGTAGTTGAACCAATTAATGGGAGGGATAAGGTGGTTGAGGAATTAATGGGGGGTAATGCGGTTGGGGAAATGGATTTGAGGGAGGAAGATAAGGGAGAAGGGAGAACTCGAGGAGGGGGATATTTGATTTGGGTGATATTTTTGGTTTATGGTAAGGTAAGAAAATTTGGAGAAGAAGAAGGAGAAGGGAGGAACGAATAGTTTGGCTTACAGTTTTTCTTGAGGAATCTCACAGGGGCACCATTTTTGCTGGGAATTTTGGGCTTGGGGGTCAGGAAAATGTAAGGATTCTTGGATCTAGGGAGCCAGAGAGGTTGTTCCTAGTTAGCTGGGAGGTTACTCAGTTTGGGCAGGATCCATCAGCTTCAGGTTCAACATCATCAACAACATCATCAACTTCAGGTTTAGCATCAAGTTGAGGTAAATACCTTATGCATTACCTTATACTGTTATTCATTATTATACCACTGAACATTATTATTATGCTGAAATAGTAAATAAAGAAGTAAATTAGAAAGAATTTATGTATTTATATCTATTTTTATGAGGCTCTGTATGCACGGGCCTTACATATGGTATCAGAGCTAAGTTTCAAAACTTGGACCAGGGCCTACTCACCTATAAGAATGAAAGTTTAGGAAGGTTGTTCTAGAAATAACCCAGAATTTAAACAATCCTTAAATAGTTATATTGAAACCCTTTACAACAAATTAGAAATGCGGCCTTGAAACCCTCTAACCACAACTAGTAAATAACAATAAATAACCATGAAATGCTTATGAACATTTCATGAACTGTTGACTCGTACAAGTGAAATCCTTGAAAGGAGATTTATAAAGATTTATAAATAGAAATAATCAGGCATATATATTCATAGTCACCATTCCACTTCTGGAGTAAAAAGAGGGAAACTAATCCGGGTATTTACTCATTTTAATTTTTGAATAATTAAAATATGAATACCTAATCATTCTATTTAATATTTTCAGTCATTTAAATCTCCTTTGAAACCCCTTCAAAGAGTAAAAAGAATCTTTAAAAAAAAAAGAAGAAACCCCAAATGATCGTGGAATACAATGGAGGACTTCATAAAAAAAAATTACTGTCTTACCTCAACAAAATGGGTTTTTGGGTGCTCTTGCAGTCCACTTTTGGAAGCCCTTGTAAGCAAATCTTGTTTCCATGAGAGAATATATATTAAATGTGCACATATCCTGTTATTCAATATAGATTCAACATATATTTAAGCTCTATGTAGACTTTGTATTTAGCCTTAGCATTCATATTGCTTATAAAAAAAAAATATTAAAATAAATAAATAAAAAAAACAACAACACAAGTTGGTTACAATACACATCCCAGCACAAAGACTGTGAAATTCATAGGTCATGTCATGAGCTAAGCTCGACCACAATGCCTATCTACATACAGTTGAAGTTGCACCCTCCAAAAAATGGCTCCTTTCAAGTGTTATCCTAGCCTTTGTTACACCAAGCAATCCTGATGCATGTGAACTCTGAGTGGCTACCTCCATCAAAGACGTTGGTAATGGCTTAGCCACTACATCAGCTGGAAGTGTTTGTTTATGAAATTCCCATAGGGCATGCACAAAAAGTTTCCATAGCTCCACAAACCAACACCCAATCACGAATCCCACATGCCACGAGGGAGCCCACAGGGAGACTCTTTACTCAACGTGTCAGGAGAAAATCCAACCATACCAAGCTATCAATCCATCATTGCACTGCCACTCTGTCTAGGGTGAAACCACCAGTAGAAAATTTGTACTCAAACCGATAGAAGTAGTAGATTTGTACTCAAACCAACAGAAGTAATCACCGACACAAACACTTTTGAGATTGGTGTAGTTCTTGAAGCTGTGAACAATGCATTGCCCTTGATTGTGTTAGCACTCTACAAATAAAAGTGGTCGGAGAGGAAGAGCTCCTTGGGACCATGGAACTACCTCCACCCACCGATCGATTCCTCGGGCCTATAATACCACGCGACCTTCAGATCTTCATTCAAATGCTCTCCCAACTGAGCTATCACCACACCGAACCTTCACTTTCACGTTATTTCGTATATCGCTCTCGATTGTCTCCACTCGAGCTACATACGGAGGCTTATCGAAATCCGAGGGGAGCATCAACACATAAATCTCTTCTCATGTGATTGATACCACCATAGAAATCCATTTTGATGTACCCATTGTTATTCTCTAGTAGAGCTGGTGTTAAAGGCTTGGCCTTCCACCATTGACAGGGCTTCCAGTCCACAACACGTCGCTGCACATTCCAGATATCTACATATTTTCTCATGGGTGAAAATGGGCTGACATGTTGTCTAGAAGATAACATTGTTGACAAGAGATTAACAACAAGAATGGAAATAACAAGGGTTGCCAAGAATACACCTGACACTACTTGCTTCAAGGAAGCCATGGGCATAAGCATATGATAACTTGTAGAACTGAATCTAGCAGCGTGTGAGTTGGAGTGTGCACATTTCGTTCCCGTTCTCGTTTCCGTTCCCATTCCTCCAGATCATAGTGACCTCCTCAACCTGATGTTGAACCAACAGTCCATTCAAGTACACGAACTAAGCACCCGCAACACAATGCATCCAGTCGAGACCAAGCACAAAGTCTCTGAGGAGGATACCCACAGGTCGAGGGCTATGCACTAAGCATCAAGCCAAGGAGCCGAGAACATTACCAAATCACAGTCTGTCCAGAATCTGTGCTTAGTTGCAGAGTGGAATCCCATGATAACCTGTGGTGGGGCGGAGAAACCCCGGCCGCAGTTGTAGAATGGGAGAGGCGACAGAGGGGAGAGTGTTATGCGAGGAAGTGGGTGTAGGGTTTGGGAATTGAGAGGGGGGGAGAGGGGCACGTGGGCCTCATGCTATGACCCACGATGCCCTACTTTTAAAATTTTAAAATTATTTTAATTTTTATTTAATTTTTAATTATTTTTTTATTTATTCTTTTAAATTTTAATTATTTGTGTTAGAGTCGGAAGTCACTCTTGGATTGCTTGCAGGAGCAAAGCCCGACACCCATCAGTTTTCATGTCACGATAGTTTTTATAGATGATCAGATGGGTAGAGACTCGAGGAAATATCACTCTAACTCAGGGACTGGGTCCGGTATGTAAGGAACAAAGGAGGTATTGGTCTAACTTCAACCAGTGAGTTGAATAAAAGATGAGCAAGTGGAAGACTTGGTAAGGAAGGTGAACAAACAACTTTAGGCGAAAGGATTCCAGTGGTTTGCAGGGGAAAAAATCTGAATGCAAGATCCTCTTGGTTCAGGGTCTCAAGAAACTGAAAGGGGACTTGACTGGATCTTCCAATTCCAAGTCACTCAGCGCTGGGAAAATCACAAGAACTGATTAGAAACAACGTAACTGCTACAGTAATCCATTCCAACATCATCCTATAACAACTACAACTCGACTGGATCCTCCAATTCCGAGCTGTTCTAACACAGTTTGAAATAAGACGTGAAAGAAACTGGCATTCATAAGGCAAGAAGTCTCAAAAGTTCATACATAACTAGAGTAACAATGCTTCATTAAAAATTTACAACTGGGAGCTCTGCTCAACCATCGATCCTCAAAAATTACAAAGACTGAGTCTATATACTTAGGAAAATTCACCTCACAGAGGTGTGCCCAGTCACCCAGGGCTTGATGTCTCTTCAGTCAAACTCGTACTGATATCTTTCTTTAAGTGCCATATTAACTACGCATGGCTCCTGTAAGGAGGGTAGCTGAGCCATTAAGTGCTGGGCTAGCGTGTGCAGACTTCTCTGTCGAGTTGAGGACTTCGGTATGGCATCTTTGAAAAAATTGACACACAGGACTTCTTCGGGCAGATGGCCTGCCAAACCCTCCATCCCCTCACTTAATGAATGAAAGGAGGTTTCAACCACCCGCTCTTGTCGTTATTTATTCCAAGCGAGAAACAATATGGAGATCGGATCTGATGACGCTTGGAGACCGCGACGATCCTCTCTGTAACTGAACTCGGCACTTCGGCTTTCTTCACGCAACTCCTCTCGTTTTCCAAGTGACCACGGACTGTGACCACATGCCTATTCCCATGGCACTTTTCGGTGTTCGCAAATATGAAGGGAATGATCCTTGTTGATCAAAATCGTGATGCACGATATGCCGAGACGGCTCAATCTGTTGCCACGCGTCTCTCTAGATCCGACGGCTCTTAACTCTCCCGGCGATACCGTGGGGCCCGGTCCGAGATTTTCTCAGCACCTCGCGCATCGAAAAATAATGGAGCTACTCTTTGTGTGTTGCAGTCGCGATGGGCGAAGCGCCGAGATGGCTCTATTTGCCGCCAGATGTCCCCTTTGGATGGANGGCGATACCGTGGGGCCCGGTCCGAGATTTTCTCAGCACCTCGCGCATCGAAAAATAATGGAGCTACTCTTTGTGTGTTGCAGTCGCGATGGGCGAAGCGCCGAGATGGCTCTATTTGCCGCCAGATGTCCCCTTTGGATGGACGGCTGAAAACACTTCGTGAGACCGCGGGCCCCAGTTTCTATGCTTTCGACGCTATCAGGGTTCGGGGTTTTGCGATGTTGATCAACAAGAAACTCTCACCCCATGAACCCCCAACCGTCGAAACGCCATCCATGCGCTAACCTTGGCGCAGCTTTGCTGATCGTGATTTCCCGCTCACCGTTGATTTGATTCTTTGGATACATCCTGGACGTTGAAATCGGAGCGCTCGCTCGCTTGACCTGGGCCCGAAACGGATCCCTTTGTGTGCTACACTTGGGCACTTATCGCAATCCCGCGGACCTGTGTACCTTTGTGCCCCGATACCACAATTGTTACTAACATTAGGCTCCAAGGGGGATAGAGTCATCCCTGTGATGCTCTAAGGACTCATTTTGCAGTTCCAGTGCCTCGTTGTTGGGCTATGGAGTCATTATTAGGCCGCAAAAATAAAAAATGAAAACGAACTAAGAAACAAAAAGGACAATATTTACAAACAAAGGAGCCATCTGAGACTCAAACAAAACATTTCTTCAGGAAATGCCCATTCACTGGGCTACTGAAAACTGCTTCACCTTCCAAACCTCGCAACCTGTACGTGTTATTTGAGAAAGTCTCGGAGATTCTGAAAGGCCCAATCCACAGGGCTTCAGATTTGCTATGTTTTCTCTTATCTTGTTTAGGAGCATCCCATTTCAGCACCAGGTCTCCTATCTGGAACCGCTCCTTCTTGGCCTTCTTATCGAAGACCTGCTTGATATTTTGCTGATGGTCCTGAATCCTGTCCACTGTCTGCTCCCTAGCCTGTTGGACCTCTACTAGATGATGAATCCTTCTGATCATGTCATTGGGATCTTCTTGATAATCCTGGAAGAATTTCGCTACGGGAATGGCCAACTGAGAGGGGAAAACAGCCTCCGCTCCATAGACTAATTGGAAAGGAGAGATGTCGATAGATCTCTTCGTGGTCACTCGGTTGGCCCATAGAGAAAATTTTAATTTGGAATGCCAGGCCTTCTTGTTGTCTTCCAACAACCTTTTGATGATCCTTATCAGGCTTTTGTTGGAGGATTCTGCTAAACCGTTTCCCTGTGGATAATATGGGGTGGAGTGAATCAATTTGATCCCAAACTATTCACAGAACTTGGCTAGTGGTTCAGACCCGAAAGCGGCTGCATTATCAGTGAAAATCTTATTTGGGCAGCCGAACCTTGTGATGTGGTCCTCCAAGAATCCAATGATTACCTTGTGGGAAGCACTCTTGGTGGGGATAGCTTCAATCCACTTGGTAAATAAATCTGTAGCAGTCAGGATCCACCTGTGTTGCCTGCTGGAAGAAGGGTGAATTTCTCCAATGAAATCTAGGCCCCACTGCTGGAAAGGTCCTGAAACCACCACCGGATTTAACGACAGAGACCTAAGCTGCTGCTTTCCTGCAAATTTTTGACATTTGATGCAGGCTCTGTTCCTTTTGCAGACGTCAATGAACACGGTAGGCCAGTAGTATCCATCTCTGAGGATTTTGTGGGCTGTGGCTTTCCAGAAATGGTGCCCTCCACACAGGCTGCTATGAAATTCAGCCACGATCATTTCGGCCTCTTGTGGACTCATGCATTTTAAAAGCACCCCCAGGGGGTCTTTCCAATATAATATTTGATTAATCAGGCAGTATCTGACTGCCTGGAGATTCAGAGATCTTGCTTTGCTTCTTTGCAGGCCGTCTGGAGGCCGCAACTCCTGCAGAAAGTATATGACATCCTTATACCAAGGACATCGAGCTAATGGGGGCTCTCTTCGAGGGTCCATTTCAGACAGTCGACTTTGTGGAATCCCTGAGCATTCGTTTATGAAACTTATCCCCAAAGCTTGGCAGTTTTCTTCAGCCAACAGTTTGGCTAAACCTTGACCTTTGATCAATTTGGTGGGCCTTATTTCCAGTTCGAATTCCAGGATTTTGTCTATTCATTTAGTCCTTCTTCCGTCTATGTCAGGCTGAATAAGAATGTCTTTAATAGCAGCAGAGGGGACATAGGCGATGATCTTTGACTGCAGGACGTAGGTTCTAAAATCTTTGAGAGCTTTTACTAGAGCATAAGCCTGCTTCTCCATAGTGTCATACCTGACTTCGGCATCCCTCAATGTTCGGCTGAAATAAGCAACAGGCTGCTCTAGCCCAATGTCGTTTGTCTGTAATAGAACAACAACCACTGTGTCAGGTGAGGCAAAGGAGAAAATAAGGAAATCCTTTGAGTAGTCGGGACTGATAAGCACATGAGCTTCAGTCAGGGCCTTCTTGATTTGTTCAAAGGAATGTCGCGATTGAGGGGTCCACCTTACTTCATTCTCTTTCTTCAACATGGTTGTTATAAGCTTTACCTCCTCAGCAAAGTTAGGCACAAACCTCCTCGGAAAATTAATTTTACCGAGGAAAGATTGGACCTCCTTCTTGGACCTTGGGATTGATAAGGCTTGTATCGCCTCAACTCTGCTGGGGTCAATTCTGACTCCTTTTGCTGATACTATGTGGCCTAGTAATTTTCCCTCCTGCATGGCGAACAGAGATTTCTTGGGGTTTAATGAAATGCCAAAATTTCTGCATTTCAAGAAAACCTTCCTGAGATGGCGACGATGTTCCTTATCATATTTTGAAAGCACTGTGATGTCATCCAGATAAACAACCACAAATTTATCCTTTTCCTTGATGAAAGCTATATCCATGGCACGCTGGAATGTTGCCCCTGCATTCATTAATCCAAACGACATCTTGGCATACATGAATGTGCCCCATGGAGTGGTGAACGCTGTATTTTCCCTGTCCTTAAGTAGAATGGAGACTTGATTGTAGCCAGAGAATCCATTTATCATGGACATCCTGGAAGCTCCTGTTACCCTTTGCAGTATATGTTCCATCTTTGGCAAAGGGTAGCTATCCTTTCGTGAGCTCCTGTTCAGGTTTCTGAAGTCTACACAGAGTCGGATCTCTCCATTCTTTTTCCTTACTGGCACCAAGTTGGCCACCCACTCTGAATATCTCAGTGGTACAATGATCTGAGCTTGAAGCAGCTTCTTCACTTCCCTCTCCATGATAGGMARCAACATAGGGTTGATCTGTCTCAGCTTCTGCCTAAATRGMTTYRCCTCCTCTTTTAATGGGATTTTATGCTCGATGACAKAGGTGTCATAGGTTTTGASGTCTYCRTAGGTCYARGCAAACACATCAGCAAATTCCCTCAAAAGTYYARTGTATTCARMCCTCTDCTCCTTTGTMABAYTTCTTGACAATTYGACAAACTTGGGCTCACTCTCAGTCCCAATGTTGCACTGAATAGTACCAGTKTCATCCTYTGAGGTTTCTCCCTTTAACGACACATCATTTCTATCAAAAAKMCTTTCCAAAGGAACCAGTYCCCTTGGAATATGATTGTTGGGCAGCTGTACAATGTTACGCTCTGCAATCTTATTCAGAAAAGTACCCCCATCAAGCTTTTCTTCAGAGACAGAGTCTTGGTCGATGTGCATCTCTGAAAATTCTTCGACAGTCTCCAAGAACTTCTTGATCTTGAGATCATCCTCGAATACCTTCCAATGTTTGACATTGTTAGGTATGGAGGGCCTGCATCTCACTTCTACATCATATCTGCATTTAGGCGGCAAGGGTACTTTGAAATTACTTGCTGATGTAGCCAAGGAATCTGCCATCGTGTTCTCCTCTCTTGGGATGAAAGAAATGTTAAACGCCAAGAAGAAACTGTCAACTAGGTCCCATACCTCATTTCTGTAGCTTCTGAGTCGAGGATTCTTAGCCTAATAGGCGTTTCTGATCTGTTGGACCACCAACTCTGCATCTCCGAACACTGCTACCTCATGAATTCCCATTTCCTTCGCAGCTCTTAATCCCAAAACAAGAGCTTCATACTCTGCCACATTATTGGTAGCTTCAAATTCTAATTTGTATGACAGAGATATGGTTTCCTGAGCAGGTGACACAAAGAGCACCCCAGCTCCAACGCCTTCTCTGGAAGAGGCTCCATCAAAGAACATTTTCCAGACGGGGGTGATGGAGGGAGGAAATTTAGGGGAAATGGTGGACTGCTTTCTGAGTTTGAGAGGAGGCTTGGGGGCATGGGTGAGCTGTAGTAAACTGGAGCCTAAATCAGTGTCCAAGGAAAATATACGATGATTGGTAGGGTTGGCTTCATCGCTGATTATATAGGCCAGTTGGGCTTCTTTGTATAGTCTTCTATGCTCTCCTCCAAACACTGGGACAGTGGCATAGGTGAGGTCCATCTGTAAGGTTCCTCCCAGTGTCTTTATCCAAGATCTTGACAACAACATACCAAACTTGGGGGGAACATCAGCCACTACAATTTCCATGACCACACTTTTCATGGGCAGTTGAAACAAGGTCACGACCAGGTCTTTGATGACTCCTAGACACTGAACTTTCCTGGAGTCAAAGGAATAGAGGTCATGATAGGCTCGGGTGACTTATAGTCCTAACTCTTCCATGACAATTTTGGGCATGAGGTTGTGAGAAGCCCCTGAATCCATCAAGCAATTGTGCAATACCTTGTCATGTATGTTCAAGGAAGTGTAGAAGGGAGGGGATGAGTCATTCCTGTCTTCTACCATAGGACCTAGGATAACTGCAGGCTTT
>SNQJ01S0015531.1:214553-236416 GCA_010110895.2 Picea sitchensis
GTGAGAAGCCCCTGAATCCATCAAGCAATTGTGCAATACCTTGTCATGTATGTTCAAGGAAGTGTAGAAGGGAGGGGATGAGTCATTCCTGTCTTCTACCATAGGACCTAGGATAACTGCAGGCTTTTCATCTTGTAAATTAAAGGAGTCTGTGGGAAAGCATGAGACCTCAGGCTGCAAAAGCTCAGAGAAGTGCTTCTTGAACCCGTCATGTTTAATCAACTCTGTTAGGGGCACAAGGATTCTGATTTTTTGAATTTCATGCTCAAAATTAAAAGAAGATGAGAGCTTCGGGATTTCTCTTATTTAGGGAACATGACTCTGAATAATGGGAGAGAGGGGCTGGGTATTCTTACCTCTGTGATTCTCTGTTTCTTAGTTAGCAGGCTTCTCTGTTATAGTGAGCTGCTCAGGAGAATCAGGTGCTACTGCCTTCTTCTGGGACCTTAGGTCATACCTGCCTTGGTGGCTACTAGTCTTGTTTTCCTTGCTCAGCTCATTTAGCTGACTGCCCATGAGAGACTCCTCATATGCTGATTGAGTGAGATGAGGAAAAGGAGGAGTGTCCCCGAAGCAATGGATTTCAGGATCCAGCTCATCTATTTCCCCTTCTTCCCCCTCGGCCACAAAATTGTTTTGGAAAGGGGCCTGAATTTTCTAGTCTTCTCTGTCTCTTCCCTTCTCTCTTTGCACATTCGGGGGAGTAAAATTATTTGGCCTCCTGAAACCTCCTTTATTTTTTGCGATCTGAGGGCCTTTATATGCTTGCCTCCCTTCCACCCTCATTATCTCCATCTCTGTAGACAAATACTTCACCATCTTAGTCAGTTCATCCACTTGAGGGTGAGGCACCAATGATCCAGAAGTTGAGGCTTCCGACCTTTCTTTTCTCCTGTCTACGTCGGCCTTGTTCCTCAGTCTGTCAGCTGCTAACACATTGGATTCCACCTCTATGGCTGCATCTTGCATTTGAGCTAAGGAGGTGGCTCTCCTTTCCCTCAACAAGAGGCAGAAATTGGGGCCGAACGCACTAGCATACGAAATCTTAGCTGAGGCTTCTGAAGGCTTTATCTCGACGGGGATTTTGTTATACATCTTATTAAATCTTTTGGAGAAGTCATAGACAGAATCTCCTTCCATATTTTTCAAAGACCCAAACTCTATCATGTAGTACATTAAATCCTTCCTATCTCCCCACTGCCCCAGGAAAGCACTATCTAGAGCTTCAATCCCAGCAATAGACCCTGGAGCCAATTCTCTAAACCACTTCCTCACCTCACCATCCAGGCTCTAGACAAAGACTCTCATCCAGACATCTTCATTTTCAATGTTGAGGTTGTCTGCATAGTTGTAGAAAGCGGCCAGGTGCTCCTTGACAGTGATTTCCCCTTCCCCAGTGAACTTGGGCATGTATTTCAAGTAATCTCCAGCAGGGAGAGGATTCATAGGATGGGGTAGAACTAAGGGAGCATATCTGGCAGCGACTATGGCGTCCATTCTATTCAGAGGGGGATTAGCACCAACCATAGGGATATTAGGTAGAGGAGAACTAGGAGGAGAAGGATTCCGCGAAGGGGCTAATGGGAATGAGTCCCGAAGTGGAGTGGGAAACAAGAGGGGATTTAAGGAGAAGGCTAACGAGCTTAAGTCAGCAGGTGCTTCTCTTTGTGCAGGAGTAGTAAAGATAGGAGTGGGGAAATATTCTGCGTTCTCGGGTCTACGCCAAGGTACAGTTTCAGGGGAGAGGGGAGTGACAAGGTCTTGTCCCTCTGGTCCCAGACCAGGAGAGGAAAACCCAAAAGGAACACTCCCGAAATTCAGGAAACGGGAAACTCTAGGAATAGGTCTGTCAGGAAAATGAGGAGAATAAAAAGGAGTTCCCACAGAAGGATATGGTGGATTACCTGGTTTGGTGGTGGACGCTTCTTCTTCAGAGGCCTTTCCCTTTTTGGACACCGCCTCTGGATCTGTTTCAGGCGTAGCTAGAGGCAACTGTGGATGAGACCGCGTATGCCTACCTCTGAAAGCCACAATTAACACAACAGGTTCATCCCAGTGGGGTCATCACAATGGAGTCGCCAGGTGCACAACAATAATCTTGATAGTTCTGATATATGATGCACCTTCAGAATCATTTAATCATTATCGTTCAATCCCGGGGAAAATATTCAACTTCGTCCCCGGCAACGGCGCTAGAAATGTTAGCATCGGAAGTCACTCCAGGATTGCTTGCAGGAGCAGAGCCCGACACCCATTAGTTTTCATGTCACGATAGTTTTTATAGATGATCAGATGGGTAGAGACTCGAGGAAATATCACTCTAACTCAGGGACTGGGTCCGGTATGTAAGGAACAAAGGAGGTCTTGGTCTAACTTCAGCCAGTGAGTTGAATAAAAGATGAGCAGGTGGAAGACTTGGTAAGGAAGGTGAACAAACAACTTTAGGCGAAAGGCTTCCAGCGGTTTGCAGGGGAAAAACTCTGAATGCAAAATCCTCTTGGTTCAGGGTCTCAAGAAACTGAAAGGGGACTTGTCTGGATCTTCTAATTCCAAGTCACTCAGCGCTGGGAAAATCACAAGAACTGATTAGAAACAACGTAACTGCTACAGTGATCCATTCCAACATCATCCTATAACAGCTACAACTCGACTGGATTCTCCAATTCCGAGCTGTTCTAACACAGTTTGAATAGAGACGTGAAAGAAACTGGCATTCATAAGGCAAGAAGTCTCAAAAGTTCATACATAACCAGAGTAACAATGCTTCATTAAAACTTTACAACCGGGAGCTCTGCTCAACCATCGATCCTCAAAAATTACAAAGACTGAGTCTATATACTCAGGAAAATTCACCTCACAGAGGTGTGCCCAGTCACCCAGGGCTTGATGTCTCTTCAGTCAAACTCATACTGATATCTTTCTTTAAGTGCCATCTTAACTACGCATGGCTCCTGTAAGGAGGGTAGCTGAGCCATTAAGTGTTGGGCTAGCGTGCGCAGACTTCTCTGTCGAGTTGAGGACTTCGGCATGGCGTCTTTGAAAAAATTGACACACAGGACTTCTTCGGGAAGACGGCCTGCCAAACCCTCCATCCCCTCACTTAATGAATGAAAGGAGGTTTCAACCACCCACTCTTGTCGTTATTTATTCCAAGCGAGAAACAGTATGGAGATCGGATCTGATGGCGCTTGGAGACCGCGACGATCCTCTCTGTAACTGAACTCGGCGCTTCGGCTTTCTTCACGCAGCTCCTCTCGTTTTCCAAGTGACGACGGACTGTGACCACGTGCCTATTCCCATGGCACTTTTCGGCGTTCACGAATATGAAGGGGCCGATCCTTGTTGATCGAAATCATGATGCGCGATATGTCGAGACGGCTCAATCTGTTGCCACACGTCTCTCTAGATCCGACGGCTCTTAACTCTCCCGGCGATACCATGGGCCCCGGTCTGGGATTTTCTCGGCACCTCGCGCATTGGAAAATAATGGAGCTTCTCTTTGCGTGTTGGAGTCGTGATGGGCGAAGCGTCGAGATGGCTCTATTTGCTGCCAGATGTCCCCTTTGGATGGATGGATGAAAACACTTCATGAGACCGTGGGCCCCAGTTTCTATGATTTCGGTGCTATCGGGGTTCGGGGTTTTGCGATGTTGATCAACACGAAACTCTCACCCCATGAACCCCCGACTGCCGAAACGTCGACGTGACCAGACCTCGTTCCACGTGCCCTTTGGGATGAGCATCTGTCATCCATTCCTAAACATGTTATGGGAACCATCCATGCGCTAACCTTGGCGCAGCTTTGCTGATCGTGATTTCCCGCTCACCGCTGATTTGATTCTTTGGATATATCCTGGACATTGAAATCAGAGCGCTCGCTCTTTTGACCTGGGCCCGAAACAGATCCCTTTGTGTGCTACGCTTGGGAACTTATCGCAATCCCGCAGACCTGTGTACCTTTGTGCCCCGATACCACAATTGTTACTAACAATTTGTAATTATTTTAAAACATTATTTAAATTTTAATTGTTTTTATTTAGTGTAAATTTTAATTATTTTAAAATTAATCAAAATTTAAAATAATTAGATTTAAAATTTAAAATTTAAAATTTGAAATTTTGATTAATTTTAAATTTTAAATTTTATTTCAAACTATTGATACTAGTGATTAATTAACTAGTGCTTAATTAATTAGAATGATTAATTAAGTGAGTAATTAATGTTAATATGTACTTAATTATTAACATTAATTAAGTGAGTAATTAACATTAACATTAACATATTTAATAGTCCCCGAGGTATAGGACAGTCGGTGATGGAGTGTGTTGTTAAGGCACTCCGTGATGTTAAAGTCTCCGGTTCTAAACCCGCAGGGACAAAAAATCCAGCCATGTTAAGGGTTGGTGTGGCTCCGTCTAGGTGCGATCCCTAGGTGATTTTGATGGCTTAGATGCCCCTGAGTCACGGTTTCTCAGCCACATGTTAGTCCCACAAGTCACGGACAAACGAACAAACAAAAAAAAAACATTAACATATTTAATAATATTTAATAATGAAAATAACATTATGATACTAATAATAATATTCATTTTATGGAATAGATTAAATGTGTTGATTAAGACTATTGAAACTTAGGTTAAAGTTTAGTCTAGGTTATTGGGCTATAATAAATAATCAACATTGTATTTAACACACTTAAATTAGTTTCCAAATCTCTAAAGACTTAAGGAGGTAAGTGACACTTATTGGCGAGTACCTCGCAGTTCTAACATAGTTGGCAAGGTAATGGAGTTAGAAACTATTCTGAACAAAGTTACCAATCTTAGAGGCTTTCGACCCCAATCTTTAAACATTTACCCTAAAGAGAGTAACCTCTGTTTACAGAAAAGTAAAAAAAAACTTACGCCTAACCCTATGTTTACAAGTATAACTTGAGTGAATGTGAACTGACTTAGACTCTTCCCTAAAAAGCATTTGGTTTGATGCAGATTCAATTGTTTAATATGGTTAGGAATCGGAGAAATCTAGGCCGAGGGGCATCGTCGCAAGGACCGTCAACGTCGGCGCTGCCACCACCATCGCCTGAATTAGCTCTCATTTTGCGCTCTTTGGAGGCTATTAATGAGACTTTAAAGGGGTTTCAGCCAGCAGATGTCAAAGTGGAACCCCCACCATCTAGAGTGGGTAAGCCTGAAGCGACAAGGGATTCAGAGGGAGGACCTCCACCCAAGAACATCACTAGAGAAATACAGAAGATCAAACTCCCAGAGTTTGTCAGGGGTCGTGCCAGTGAACGTGTAGAGGCATGGTTGGAAGGAACGACACGATGTTTCTCCTTAAGAGACCATGCTTCCACATCAAAGGAGAAAATAATGATCTTTCAGTTGAGGGACAGTGCCTTGAACTGGTGGGGTAACCTGGAGAGGTAGTTTCACCTTACCCCAAACACCGTCTCATGGGAACTTTTTGAGGAAAGGTTCTGGAGGAAATATTTTCCAGCTTACTACGAGGAACAACAGGTGGGAGAATTTCATGCTCTAGTGTAGGGAAACAAGACCATGGAAGAGTACACTATCAGGTTCATGGAGTTGGTAAAATATGTTTCGTACATGGATACTGATCAACGACAAGAAAAACGTTTTTTCTATGGGTTAAACCCTAAGATAAGGGCCATGGTACGGATGTGGAAACCATTATCAATAGCGGAAGTAGTTTAAAATGAATGTTATGCAGAGGAACATATGATCTTAAACAGAGGTATGAGATCGACCTTTCCACATCATCCTGGATTCGTGGGGAAGGCCCCTAGGACCTTCTCCAGGGGAGGGAGCTCTAGGCCACCTCCTTATGGTAATAGAGTCACACCTAGGACATTTTCTATAGGTATTTCAAAGGTAGCAAGTGCATCATCCCACTCATCACCAATGACGCAGGCATGTCCATGACCTTCTCAGGGAGCAGTAAGAAGGGGAAAGGGCTCCAGGGGAAGGAACTCATTTTAGAGACCGTCACAGGTAAGTGCACAGGTTACACCTCATGTTACATGTTGGGGGTGTGGAGGATCCCATTACCAGCGTGACTACCTAGAGTTGCAAGAAAGATTTGTGCATAGAGAAGGAAAGGCCCCGATGGGAAGAGAAAGTAGTAGCCACTAGATTTATGCAACGGTTAATAATATCCAGGAAGAACATAAATCCACGATGGTGGAGTCGTCATGTACACTAAATCATGTCAATGTTAAAATTTTATTTGATTCTGGTGCTATAGATAATTTTATTTCACCATCTTCATTAGAAAAGTGTGGGTTGGAAGCCTACGAGCACGATGACTTTAAACAAGTCGAGATGGATTTGGGGGAAAAACAAGTAGTAGGAACTACCGTTGATAATTGTCTAGTAGACCTGGGAGTGTGTACTACTAGGTTGAAGGTATATTTCATTACTCTGGGGACGTATGATCTAATCATTGGAATGGATTGGTTAGAAGCCCATCAAGCTATGGTAGATTGTTTCGTGAAAAGGGTGCTTTGTGTTGACGATGAAGGAAGGGCAGTAGAGATCCATGGTATATGGAGGAAGGTGTCTCTATGCTTTATCTCGGCCATGAATGTTAAACATTGCCTGAGCCAAGGGTGTCGACTATATGTAGTAGAAGTAGTGAATGAAAGGAAAGGACCCTCCTTGGATCAATACCCATTATTTTCAGATTTTAAGGATGTTTTTCCGAAAGAGTTGCCAGGGTTACCTCCTGAGAGGGGGCTTGATTTTACTATTAAGCTAAAACCTAGTGCAGAGCCAATTTCCAAGACTCCATATAGGATGACAATGCCTAAACTTTGTGATTTGCAGATGGAGCTGAAATAACTACTCGACTTGGGGCTAATAAGGCCTAGTGTCTCACCTTGGGGTGCACTAGTAATTTTTGTGAAGAAAAAGGATGGTTCCTTACAACTGTGTATAGATTACAGGGACTTGAACAGTGCTACAGTGAAAAATAGGTACCCAATGCCACAGATAGATGATCTCTTTGATCAGATGAAAGGAGCAGCAGTGTTCTCAAAAATTGATTTGGATCAGGGTATCACCAGTTAAGGATTAAGGAAGGAGATAATCCTAAAACTGCATTTCGAACTCGGTTTGGGAATTACGAGTTCGTTGTAGTACCTTTTGGTTTAACCAATGCACCAACAGTATTCATGAGCCTCATGAATGGTGTATTCTAGAAGTACTTAGACCACTTTGTACAGGTCTTTCTAGATGATATCATCATCTATTCCAACAACTAAAGAGAACATGAGGAACACTTGCGAGTGGTGTTGTCATGCCTTAAAGAGAACAAATCCTATGGAAATTTGTCGAAGTGTTCTTTCTTCCAGAAACAAATTCACTATTTAGGTCATATCATTTCCAATGAAGGAATCTCTGTGGACCTAGAAAAGGGAAAGGCCAGTGTCAAACAATTCTCATGAGGTAAGAAGCTTCATGGGGCTAGCAGGTTATTATTAGAGATTTGTGGAAGGGTTCTCTAAAATAGTGAAACCCATCACCACTTTGGCGCAAGCGGGTCAGGTACAAATGGACAGAAGAATGTGATAATGCATTCATCAATGTTAAGAGGTTACTAACCAGTGCACCAATTCTACGAGTGTTAGATATGAAAAAAACACTTCATAGTCTGCATGGATGCCTCAAAGAAAGGGTTGGGGGCCGTGCTAATGCAGGATGGAGGAGTGATAGCATATGCGTCAAGGAAGTTGAAGAAACATGAGGAACTTTACGCTACTCATTATTTGGAGTTGGCAGCTGTAATGCTAGCTCTGAAACTTTGGAGGCACTATCTAGTGGGGTGAAATTTTGAGCTCAAAATAGACCATGAAAGTTTAAAACATCTCTTCACTCAAACGGATATCAATTCCAGGCAGAGACGATGGAGTGAGTTTATGAGTGAGTATGATTTTGGAATTTCATACATCAAGGGAAAGGAGAATGTGGTCAAGGATGCCTTGATTAGGAGACCACGTGTCTTCTCTTTGGTACCATTAAAAGTTAATCTGAGGGAGCGTGTGTTGATGCAACTCCTTGGAGATAATAGGTATTTAAAGGTTACTTCAACCCTCTAAAGTGGGAGGCAATTAGATCCAAAGTATGAATGATATAGCCTGGAAGCAGATGGACTATTAAGATATCAAGGAAGGATGTACATCCCCGAAGGTGGGGATGTTCAAAGCATCATACCGAAGGAAGCCCATAGAGCACTTTATTGTGCGCACCTGGGTGTGAATAAAATGTACACGGACATGAAGAATATTTTCTCCTAGGTAGGCATGAAGCGCGATGTAGTCCATTTCATCGCGAAGTGCCTAGAGTGTCAACAAGTGAAATCCGACCACCACCACCCGATAGGTCTCCTACAACCACATGATGTCCCTATGTCCAAGTGGGAAGTCATTTCTATGGATTTTGTTGTGGGATTGCCGCTCACATTGCATAGACACAATGCCATTCTTGTGATAGTTGATAAGTTGACCAAGAGTGCTCATTTTATTTCGGTTAGAGACACTTATGATGTCACTGATGTGGCACGCATGTTTGTAAGTGAGGTCATCCATTTGCATGGGATAGCCAAGAAGATCATTTCAGATAGGGACTCCATATTCACTTCTAGGTTTTGGATAAGTTTGCAGTCAATGTTGTGGACTCAGTTGAACTTAAGCACAACTTATCATCCTGAAACAAATGGGAAAAGAGAGAGAGTAAATCAGGTTATGGAAGACATGCTTAGGATGTATGTTATGGATAATCAAAACCCTTGGGAGGAGTACCTACCTCTAGTAGAGTTCGCCTACAATAAAAATTTTCATAGCTCCATTGGAATGCCACCATACAAAGTTCTGTATGGAAGGCCATGCAGAACATCGTTGATTTGGGAAATGTTAGAAGACCGAGTGATAGTTGGGCCATAATTGATTCAAGAGATGGAGGAACAGGTTATTCATATTAGGTAGAGACTAAAGGAAGAAAAGGATAAACATAAAAGTTATGCTAATGCACATAGGACTGACCAAAATTATAAAGTGGGAGATCAAGTTTTCATTTGTATTAAGCCTAATAAGAGTACCATTCAGTTCGGGAAGGGGACAAAGTTGTCACCTTGATTTATAGGACCGTTTAAAATCTAAGAGAGAATTGGACCCATTGCCTATCGTCTCGTACTACCACCCCGCTTGCATAAAACTCATAATGTTTTTCATGTATATGTTCTACGTCATTATGTTGCTGATGAATCTCATAAACTGAATTGGAAGGAATTGCAGGTATTGGACATGGGAACCCTCATGGTAGACCCATTAATCATATTGGACCGTAGGGTCCGATAGCTCAAGAACCATCTGGTAGACCAAGTTAAGGTCCAGTGGGACAAGTATAGTCCAGGATCTGCTACTTGGGAGGATGTCAAGGCATTACGACGAGATTATCCCTCACTTTTTTTACCACCTCGAGAATATGTTTCTCGAAGGTTGGGTGTATGTAATGCTTATGCCACCTTTTGACTTAGACAACTAGGATTACCTGAGGCCTAATCACCTTTATTTTCTATTCACTGTGAAACTATTAATGATACACTTGAAACTTTTAAGACGTATGAACCTATGTGAATGCCAATTCTATGAATGTTTAACATTATTTGAATGATGATGGATATGATGCAATCGATTATGTGAATGACAATTCTATGAATGTTTAATGTTATTTGAATGATGATGGATATGATGCAATCTATTATGTGAATGTCAATTCTATGAATGGTTAATGTTAATTGAATTATGGGGATACTATGCGATCTATTTCTAACTTGAAAATTTTGATATTTAAAGTTTTTGGTACATGGATACCGAATTGAGACTATGGTTGAATGAATTTACATGTTGATAATGCATAGATATGTATGAGTTTGTATTATAGACTAATCTGTAGGTCAATGGGCTATGAAATAGCCAAAGGATAATAGTAATAAAAGTGGATGTCATGAAAACCGACCAAGAAACAATATAATATGAATCTTTGTATGTGAAATTATGTTGGTTCGAATGCATTTCTATGATTTGTGGACCGGTGCGGGTTTTTCAGGTGGTGAGACTGCCTAAAACTGAATATACGATGACAAAATTCCCAGCAACACAGTGCCATTGTATATTCCATGATAGGGTGTGGACACTAGTCCTATTAGGAGGGGTGGAGGTATTTCCCACCATGTATCCTCTGAAACCTAGAGTCATGGGAGGATGATGTTAGCTCACACTCCCCTAGATGTGTGATGATGACTGTCAGTTTCCTGCTGAGGAAGCTTGGTCAAGAGAGTGACACTTCCTCTTACGGGTTCTATTTGGAATTAGGTAAATATAGTTGACACTCCAAGATAGTCTAGTAGAGGAAGGACAGGGATGGAAGACAAAAATAAGTTAGGGAGTAAGGATGAATAGAAATAGTTGAGAGTGTATGTGGATTTTCCTTATATTGGAATTTACGGTTTTCCCTTTTTGAAAAGAGAATATATAAATATGTATATTTATAATTGCTTAACCGAACTACAATTATCTAAATGAACGTCATTGTGCTAAATTATTGTAATTAAGGGATTTTGTGAACATTTTAATTGGTTTGTTAACTTTTATGAAATGAATGGTCTTGTTGATTGGATTGGACACATACAAGAATTACTATATGTGTGATAATTATTGTCATTAGTACATGCGCGAGACTTCTATGTGCTAGCTACGCATGCATTTCTTGCACATGTACACTAGTATGTATAAGTTGTTTTTGTTTTGCTCACTGATAATGTTGTTTATTTGATGTGGATGTATGAACCATGTGTCATTTCCCTTGTATTGTAAATTACTCTAACTTTGGGACGAAGTTTCTTGAAGGGTGGGCGTATGTAACAACCCTATATAATTATTCAATTATCGTGAATGATAAATATTAGTTTAATGAATTATTAAAATAGATTTTATGGGGACTTTATTATAATATTATTATTATTGGTAGTTGAACCAATTAGTGGGAGGGATAAGGTGGTTGAGGAATTAATGGGGGGTAAGGCAGTTGGGGAAATTTATTCGAGGGAGGAAGATAAGGGAGAAGGGAGAACTCAAGGAGGGGGATCTTTGGTTTGGGTGATGTTTTTGGTTTATGGCAAGGTAAAAAAATTTGGAGAGGAAGAAGGAGAATGGAGGAAAGAACAATTTGGCTTACAGTTTTGCTTGAGGACTCTCACAGGGGAACCATTGTTGCTGGGAATTTTGGGCTCGAGGGACAGGAAACCTTAAGGATTCCTGGAGCTAGGGAGCTGGAGAGGTTGTTCCTAGTAATGCTACTACTCACTATTACTCTGTTGCAACTCGCTATAATTAATTAAATCACTCTAATTAATTATCCCTAAAATCATTAGTTAAATTAATTAATTGTTTTAATTGATTGAATTAGTTGAATTAATTAATTATCATTTAAACTTTACACTAATATAAAAATAATTAATTATTATTATATTTTTTTTTAAATAATTAATTAACTTTAATTTAGATTAACTTTACACTAAATTAAAGACAGTTAATTAAAACAATTAATTGAACTAGTTGAATTAATTAATTATTTTTAAAACAATTAACTATACTTTACACTAAAATAAAAATTTAAATGAACACACAAAAAAAATAATAATAAATATATATATAAAATTTAATAATAAAAAAAATCAAAATAATTTAAAAACAAGTGCAGGCACGCATGGATTCCACGTGCCTGCCTTGCTTCCTTCAGCGCCCCCCTATCTAAACCCTAACCTTTATCGCTATAACCCTAATTCCTCTTTTCCTCATCGTTTCTTCTTGCGAGGTCTTTGGTTACATGGTCGACCGCCATGGCCTTCTCTCTCGGCTTCTCCTCCTCGTGGTCAGGTGTTTGGTTTCTGGCATTGGTCGTTGGCTGGTATTGTCTCTGGTGTTGGTAGAGGAAGAGAAGCATGAAGAGTGTGGGTAGAAGAGACACCATCCATGCCTAGAGACTGGGAATATTGAAGAAGAGAACAATTTGTTTGGAGAGTAAAAATTGTGGTTTGTAATTCATCCATGCCAGATGAGTAGGCATATTCAGTCATTCGGTTTATCTTTTGTCTCGGTTCAGTCAGACCGCATTTTTCATGCCTGTACTTTTTGTTTTGTTGGTTGGGAGGGCATTGATGCGAATTTGAGTTTGATATATATATATATATATATATATGTAAGGGCCATATTATAGCACTAGTTTCTTAACAAGATCCTATTCCCATCAAGAATTTGTTGGTGTTCACTGTTGTTTTCAATTCGATAATTGGACTTCTTTCTCTTGTAACGAAAAAGGCTGGTTCCAATGGGTTTGGATCAGCCTCCACTGCTGAAGAAGTTTTTCAAGGAATCAATGCTTCCAATCTAACAACAATTGTCATTGGGGGAGCGAGTGGAATTGGAGCAGAGCTGGTGAGAGTACTGGCACTACGAGGTGCGCATGTAATCATTGGCATGTTGTGCAATGTAGAAGCCCCCTGTGGGCTCCTCCTCCATGTGGCTTCGACGCTCTATGTTGTGTTGGGTTCTTAGATTGATAGCTCGTGGACTTGTCTTCAATGCTCAGTCGACTTGATAATTGGATATTGGGCCCAATAATTTTATTTGATTATTAATTTTTTTTCTTACAACAATTATTATTGGTTGTGTGTGCGGCTGCAGGTTGCAGGTCGCGTGAATCATGAGCATGCCAAAACAAGGTTCCTTCTTGTCTAGTAATGGTGAATCTGTGTATAAAACTCCCACCAGGTTGAATTGGAAACTGTGTGACATACCCTGTCCCATCTGCCCACCCTATGCGCAACTGCCTCACGCCATGCCAGTGAATAGTGGCATTGTATTGGGCTCTGTTAATAACTGTTACAACAACAATGTCTCCATTGTGCACATATAAAGTTGGACTCGGTAGTTGTTCCTTGACGACCATTATGGTATGTTGTTGGCATAGCCTGCTAATTGTCTTCGGTTCAATCTTTGTATGTATTCTGATCTGCTTGCATGAGTAGAATTTTACTTAGAAATTCCCATGAAACGGAAGATGTCAATGTATTTCAATTTTTCTTATCTCATCTTTTGTATCAACGAACTGATTGCTCTAACATTCCTCGTTTGGATCCAAAGTCGTTGGGGTAGGGATGTGGGCTTTGCAGTTTTTGCATCTGTCATGATGTTGGGCTTAGTCAATATTACTACTGGAACACCATTCTACCGAAACAGGCTTCCTCAAGGAAGTGTCCTCACTCATTTTTCCCAAGTCTTGGTGGCTTGGCTATTAGTGCAATGGGTAGCCTGCCTTGTGGGCTTCTCCGTGGTGCCTTAGCGCTTGGTCTTTGACGCTAGGCTTTGGTTCTTGGCTCAAAGCTTGTGTTGTGTGGCAGGTGCTTGGCTCGATACATGAAGTAGCTCTCGATGTTGAGCTCAGACTTGGAGATCAGCCCTTGCATAATAGTAGATTGGCCTTCGAGCCTAAATTTTTTTTATATTGCTTTAATTAATTTTTTATTTTTTATTTTATTTTTTATTATTGTTCTAGCATAATAATAATTTTCAGTAGTATAATAATGAATAACAGTATAAGGGAATGCATAAGGTATTTACCTCAACCTGATGCTAAACCTGAAGTTGATGATGTTGTTGATGATGTTGAACCTGAAACTGATGGATCCTGCCCAAACTGAGTAACCTCCCAGCTAACTAGGAACAACCTCTCTAGCTCCCTAGCTCCAGGAATCCTTACATTTTCCTGGACCCCAAGCCCAAAATTCCCAGCAACAACGGTGCCCTTATGAGATTCCTCAAGCAAAACTGTAAGCCAAACTGTTCTTTCCTCCCTTCTCTTTCTTCCTCTCCAAATTTTCTTACCTTTCCATAAACCAAAAATATCACCCAAATCAAATATCCCCCTCCCCGAGTTCTCCCTTCTCCCTTATCTTCCTCCCTCGAATCCATTTCCCCAACTGCCTTACCCCCCATTAATTCCTCAACCACCTTATCCCTCCCATTAATTGGTTAAACTACCAATAATAATAATATTATAATAAAGTACCCATAAAATCTATTTTAATAATTCATTAAACTCATATTTATCATTCATGATAATTAAAGAATTAATTAGGGTTGTTACAAGCGTGATCTATATATCTTCAGCATTACATCAGAGTGATATCCCTTGTTCAAAAGGGGAGAGATTATTCATAGTAATATCAAAGACATTCAAGCAGAGGGAGCATCCCCAAGGGGAGAATGACCCTTTTCCATTGATTTCAAAGGGGGAGAGATAGTCACAATGATGTGATTGATATGTTCAGAGAAATATCAAAGGCATTCAGGCAGGGGGACCATCCCCAAGGGGAGAATGACCATTTTCCATTGATGTCAAAGGGGGAGAGATAGTCACATTGATGTGATTGAGATGACTATTGATGTAGAGAAATGTCTTGTCTACATATTGCCATCAATGATTGGTTTTGACATCAATGTTGGTATTTCCATCAATGGAAAAGAGGGATATTGTTGGATCATGTTGTCATTGATGCCAACGGATTAATGTCAAAGTTCGAGTTTCCTTGTAAAGAGTCGAGTTTTGAAAGTCAAAATTGCATGTCTAACTCAAAGTCAAAGTTGTCAAGTTTTTAATGCATGTTGCATGTTGCATGCATGTATAGTTTCATGTTGCATGCATGCATGTCATGTGCACACTGAGTAGTTCATATGCATGTGCAGTCAAGGTCAAGTCAATTGTTGAGTTGGCGTAACATGCAGTGCCATGTCAAGGACGAAGTGTAACTGAAGTGCAAAGTTGAGTTCTAATTTTGAACTCATCTATTTTTGAACTGTAAAGTTGAGTTATGATAGCATGCATTCAATATTCTAATTCTATCCCTCTTCCTTCACCACTCCATTCCTATATAAGAAGAGGTAGGCCCTCATTCTAGACACACAAGTTCTAGAGTGTGAGGGTGAGAAGAAAGTGTGTTGCAACATGAGGGAGAAAGGGTATAAATGTTGTGAATTGCAACATACACATGATATGCATATTAGCTGATACAAGATGCGAGTTGCAACTTACACAGGATGAAAATATCGTCTGATATAGGTTGTGAGTTTCATCTTACAAAGGTTGCAAATATAAACTAATATAGGCTACAAGTTGCAGCATACACAGGCTACGAATATCATCTAATACAGGCTGTGAGTTGCAACTTACACAGGCTATGAATATCAGTTGATACAGGCTGCGAGTTGCAACATACATAGGCTGTGAGTATCATCTTACACAGGCTACGAATATCAACTGATACAGGATAAGAGTAGCAACATATATATCAATAGTTATATCAGTCCATAAAAGACAAAATTTTAGCACTCAGGGAGCGCACAAATTCTTCCACAATGCCGGTATACAACATAGGTATTTATCAACAAGTTTCTGAGTATGTTACACATTACACAGTCTAGTCTAAGTCATATTGGCAAGCTCTTTAAGAGCAAAATTTCATGGTGGAATATTTTTAAGTGATCATACATTACTAATGCAATAAAAGAAGATTGTGATTAGTGAGATTTATGTGGTTGGGATTTTTGGTTTTGATCGGAATAGCCACAGTTTTGTCAATAGACTGTCTACGTTTCAGATCCAAATCAGGATCCATCTTCAAGACAATGAGCTTGGGTTAAAAATATGGGAAGAGCTGGTATAAATACTAGAAGTGTGGGAAAGACTTAGGTGTTGGCTAGGTTTTTTGTAGAATTATTTAATAAATTAAATTCTTTGTTAAGATTTTTAGGGTTTCTTATTTTGTTTATTTAAGGTTTATAATAATTTATTATTAATTTAAGGTTTTAATCTTTATTTATGTTCTAGGGTTTAGTTATTAGGTATTAAGTGTATTATTTAAGTTATTTTAGGGTTGAGGTATATTCTAACTAATCTACGGTCGTGGTATAAACTAAATATTAATAGAATTAATTGTTTGTTTGAGTTAATATTAGGGTTTCCTATTTTGGTTGTTTTGGTTATAAGGTTTAAAATGAATTATTATTAATTTAGTGTTTTTGTCTTTATTTTAATTAATTATTATTAAAATAATGGTTATGTCTTCACTTTAATTACTATGTTCTAGGGTTTAATTTTAGGTATTAAGTTAATTATTAAGTTATTAGGGTTTTCCCTTATGTTATTCTATATTCTAAATGTTTATTAATTCAAGGTTAATTTTAGATATTAATCAATTATGTTCATAATTAATTTATTTAAGAGTTTATTAAGTTGTCTTAGATTTTAATATTAATATTGATTGTTAAAAATATGATCTTCTTAGGTGTGATTAGGAGGGGTTTTAATGAATAAATTAATTTATAGTATTGTATAAAAAATTACCAATGATTATTGTTGTTTTTTATGGATCAAGGGGAGCCAATTTTTTCTTAGTTCTAACCCACTATCTATGTTTATGTTACTAAGATGTTTTCGGATTTCAATAGCTTCTCTAATACGTCGTTTGAAGAGGTGATTTTCTTTGGCGAGTATTTTTGTGTCTTCTAGGCGAACATGGTGTCTCGTTTTAAGGGAGTGTTCAGCTAGGGCAGAGGTTCAGATGTGTTCATTCTTAATGTCAGCTCCATGCTCTTTTATCCTAACCTGGAAGGAGCGACCAGTTTCACCGATGTAGCATTTACCACATGGGCACTCTATTTTGTAGATTCCTTTGCCATTGTGTGGGTCAAGTTTGTCTTTGTCAGATCTCATACTCTGTGTGATGGTTTCAAGCGGCTTGAAGGAGGTCTTAATCTCTTTTTTGCTGAGGACTCTCGTAATCCTGTCGGTCACTCCTTGGATGTAAGGAAGGCATGCACTTCTATTAGGGTTCTGGTCTTTAGGGGCATTGGTATTATTGCGGGTTTTTTCTAGGGATTTGTTCATTGCATTCTTAATGTTTTTTTGTTTATAACCTATGTTCTTAAAAGTCTTGGTAAGATGATATGTTTCTTTGTCTAGGTGTGTTTCTCCCACCTAGAAAAATAAGACTTTTTTGGGGGGGGTTTCTCCCTGTATAGGGTTTCCCCAAGGTATATGCATTGTGATATTGCATGTTGGTAAATTTTTATGGTTTTTGATATTCTAGTTTATGGACTATAGTAAGTTGAAATCAAAGTGTTGAAGAATTTAAAGTAATAATCTGCATATTATATTAATCTCAAAAATTCAACAATTGTAACCCCCAATCCCAAAACCCCTCAACCTTATCATCATTTATCCTTATAACATAGAATTTATTAAGGACTACCAATGAAAAGTAAATAGAAAGTCAGGGAAGAAAAAACTGCAAAACCTCCATTTATTTTTAATCTATATCCATGATGGTCCTTCAAGCTATTTTTCTATATTGTATGCCTTTAACAATAGTTATCAAACCATCTATTGGAGAACCAAGTTCAATGATTCCTTGTGCATAAAGTGGCCACCCATAAACTGGTCTAGAGTGCACTTAGATTGAAAACAAAGTGACCACTTACGAGCTTTGTCTAGAATACACTTAAATTGTAAAACAAATAGAACTTGGAGAGTAGTTGCAAACAAACAGAACTATGTCAAAATAGTTCATGTAATTTACAGTCTCAAGACACAGTCATAGTTATGATTGGGTGTTATACGATAACTGAAGGGTGCATCAATAAATGATGTGGGGATTGTATATGAGAATGAAGGGCATGTCACACCTAACGCTGATACTCTGCAGAGTCTCTCCGTCCTTCACCATGTAGATTTCTCTGCACCCCCATCATTCATCTCTTAGGTGCAGAATTAGAAATTTGGGTAGGAAAACCAACATCGAGTGGTTGCTTAGACTTTATTTAAAACTATGTCATAGGTTTGGCTGGAAATTCCATGTTGAGGGAATAAAAATCCCCCTCCCACACAAATTGATGGGGTTGAGACCATCAAAATCCCCCTCCCGTGCAAATTGACCAAAAGTGAAGTTTCAAAAATTTCAAAATATCATTGATGTGAAGAGAATCAAGTTTACAAATTTACTGTACAATACATTAACAGTAATATCTTGGAGATCCATTACCAATTTTTGCAACATGATGTCAGGTTTGGCCGGATAGGGCTCTTCCTATGTCGTTGTCCAAATGTGTGAGTTTCTCTACGAGTCTTGGAATGGGCAGTTGAGTTTTGTTGCTCTGTGCCTAGTCTTGGAATGGGTGACGTGACCCTTTTCTTCTCTTAGATGGGAGAGACCAACCCTTTGCTTCTCTAAGACAATGCTATGAGATGGGTGAGACTGGCCCTAATTTTTTTCTCTAGTTGTCATCAATGGTCATGCAGGAGGGCTAGTTTTAGTTTTTCTGTGATGTTTTTTTTTTTTAATATAATTAATATATATAATATAATATAATATATATATATATATATATACACACATACTTATGTTTTTATGTTTTAGTTTTAGTTTTTTGTTTTTAACCTTGTCAAAACTAGTATAGACAAGGGGAATTTGACTGTTTAATTAAAACAAATCATTGCGATGGTCCCTGCATATGCTGATGCAATGTAATTTACGCCCATTGTTATGCATGTGAAAGTGAATAAATTCAACCAAGCGCGGGTAAATGACAAGAGTAACTATGACTCTCTTAAGGTAGTCAGATGCCTCGTCATCTAATTAGTGACATGCGTGAATGGATTAACAATATTCCCACTGTCCCTAGCTATTATATATAGAAACCACAACCAATGGATATTAGCCCAAAATACTAACCCCTATAACTCATAATGCATAATCCTTGTCAACCCTAATCCTTATAAACCTTAACTCATCGTTCTTACAATCCTTAAAATTGGACACTATAACATATAGCAACATAATTTTGATCCTTATAACCCCTTAAACTTTACCCTATTACCCTTCATCAAAAACCTAACTAAACTCGTAATCCCAATGACACGTAAACATTATCTCATAAATCCTAGGAATGTATCAACCCTAATTCCTATGATCCTTAGTTATCCCCTATGACCCCTAACCAAAAACGCTTGTAACTCATAACCCATTTAACCATTAACACTAAAAAATAATGATATAACACCTATCCCTTACCCTTTATAATCTTAGACAACTAACCCCAATAGAAACTATTATTCTAACCTCTAACCTTTATAATTATAACACCTAAACTTTGTAATTATAACACCTAAACTCTAACACATACATCTCCTAACCCTTACTTTGAATAACACCTATAACTCCTAATTGTTATAACCCCTGTGAATTTTCACCCTATAATAACCATTATCCACAATTAATACCCCTAACCCTATGACTCCTATAACCTTAACCTTTAAGGAATTGTAAATGACATAAATAACCTACAACACATATGAACTTTATAAAAACTAACCCTTAGAAACTCTATCAAATATAATCATATAACATCTATAAATCCTCACACTTATAATACCTAATTCTTTGAACATCTAACATTTATGATTCCTAATCCCTAGCCTTATAACCCTAAGACTCTTAAATCCTTGAAGATTATATCCCCTAATTCAAATAACCCCAAACCTGATACCTTGTAATATTTTACCACTATAACCATTATAACCATTCTTAATTGTTAACCTATATCCACTATAACCCCCAATCCCAAAACCCCTCATCCTTATCACCATTTATCCTTATAACATAGAATGCATGCCATGTAACCCAGATATAACCCATATTATTGCAATCTTGTACTCCATATAAACCCTAAAAACTAACCCCTTAAACCCCCAATTGATAACATATATCGGCACCTAACTCTTACAAGTACTCTTAAACCCTAACCCTTATCAATACCAATACATATAACCCTTAACCTACAACTCTTATGACCCTTAAACCCAAATCCTATAACATGCAGCACCAAATGAGGAACCCTCATAACCTCCTTAAACCTAACCCTATTAGCCTTAATAAATAACTGATCTAAATCCTTAAGTGCAATAACACTTAAACCTTATCTCATAACTCCTAATTCCTCAAATCCCCTTATAACCCCTAAACCATAAAATTTATCTCAAAATTTATGATAATACTTGAACCATATAACACCTCAACCATAACCTACATAATGTGTATAACATTTATCTTCAATATAAACTCTTTCTCATAACTCCTAATTCCTCCAAACATTAATGTGTATCAACCCTAATAATCCCTTATAACCCTTGAAACATATAACATTTATCTCAAAAATCGTGATAATCCTTAAACCAAATAACCCCTAAACCCTAGCCTACATAACTTTCACAATGTTTATCTTCAATTTAAACCCTATAATTGCTATGCCTACCCTAAAAACCCTAAAATCTAACCCTTAACCCCTAACTTCTAACCACTACACCATATAAAACTCTTATGAAACATCACAATTACAACATATTTCCCTTGTAATACTTAAGTCTTATCATCCCCAACAATCTTAACCCTTATATCCATACACACCTACTCTCTAACCCCTCCTAATATGTAACCCTTGTAACCTCAATAAGTGTTATGTGTAAACACTTGTAATCCCTTACCCCTAACTATTATAACCCATTATTTACAAAACACCTATAAGTCCTAACCATTATATACTCTATCATCATTAACCCCATAATCATTATCCCCAACAATCCTATGACTCCAGCTACAACCCTTACTAACATAAGTCTAGCTTTTATAACCATCTACCCCTATAAACCATCCATTAATTGTGTAGCCCATAAGCCTCACATCATATAACCTAATTACATCTAAACCTTATAATCCCTATCAATATTACTAACCCATAATTTGAATAGCCCTATAATTTGAAGAAATTATCCAATATAATATGTAACCTCAAACACTAAATGCTTAACCACTATAACTCCTAACATGTAAACCTTATAACCTCTATAATATTAACCATTCCAATCCTTAACCCCTATTAGTTATCACCCCTTACCTACCAAAAATATCAATCAATTTGCAACCACTAAATTGTAACCCTTGTAGCCCATTGCTTATATAACCCATAACCTTTATAATGAGCAACCACTGTGACAATTAACCATGAACACTTACAACCATTAACCCCTATAACCTCTAACACATACAACCCTTAACATTATTAATCCTTGTGACTTATAACCCACAAATTGTATAACAAATAAAACTACGTCTAATTGTGTATCCCCTAGGATCCCTAACCATATAAACATTATCTCGACGGAGATCTAACCATATGACTCCTATAACCTATTAATTTTAAATGACATAACCTATAAGACATAAATAACAATTTTAAAAACTAACACATACAACCTCTATCAAATCTAACCCTTTATGATCCAGGTGGATATCGGTGGCCACCCACCTTTTCCGACTGGCTCAAAACAATTTTCTGGCAATTTTGGCAATTTACTATTTTTAGCAGGTTTTAACTTCCGGGGCCATTTTGAGGGCCTAAATGAAGGTTTTTTGAGATAGAGGTTCTCAATGATATACACAGGCATGATTTATCCCCCAAAATGAATCTCCTCGACGATACCTTTCCAACGAGCTATCACACGCCTAAAACAAAGATCGTATGCAAAAGTTATGACCCCGGGAAGTTGATGTACTAACTTACCCAAACGGGGCCCACATGACTTTTGGCGCTTCATCTCCTAGGGTTAGGTTTTTGGATGTCTATGACTTTTGGCATTCTCATCTATTGTAAAAAGGCCTCTAGAGCCTCATTG
>SNQJ01S0015531.1:237261-249918 GCA_010110895.2 Picea sitchensis
GAAAAAATCCTTAGTTAGCAATCACCATTTACTCATCACTTATTACTGACATTTATAACCAGTTGTGTGAACACATATCAGTAAAAGATAACAACAACATGTATCATAAATAAGTCATCACCACAAAGAACATAAAGAAAAAAAGATGTATGTACAGTTTTCCTTTTATTATGGACTACAATCCTTGGGTTTACCAGCAACAATTGAATAGAGTATCAACTCCACAAGAGAACCAACTATGCAATGCAAGACTCAACTTACACAACTCAACACCAACTCAGAAAAGGATTCAATCCTCAATAGATACCAATCTGTCAACAGGTACGTGACTTGTCAGTAGTGCATCACGCATATGTACATGCCCTACCAATAGTGCAGCCTATGTATGTATGTGATCTAGCTCATAGCAGCCTTTGTGTGCCTCCTTAATAATCAGGTTTTTCTCTCTCCATGAAAACTCAGATCTTATGCATCCTCTGTCACATCCACTTCTTCCCTTCACTGTCCAATCTGTACCATAACCAATCAAAACACATCTATACTCTCCAAAAACTTACTCATGCTCCTCAACCATACAATATGAATGTTACACAATCATGTATAAGTAACCAGTATACTATGGAAACCATATCAGTACAAAACTTCTATGGTAGATCTGAGCCCATAGAATGCAGATCTAGAATTTTCTTCAGCCTTCAAGAACCTGGCACCAACTCACACTCAAGTCTCCATGATTGTCTTCAAATGTACATGCTCTTATCTCCTTCATCCTGTGTGTGAACGCGCCCTACCTCACTATATCCTGTGTATGTATGCGCTATGGCTCATTGCAGCATGCGTGCTCCTTCAAAAACTAGGGTTTCTAAAATTTTGAAACTTTCATCGTCAATATATCAGACTTACAGAACCTTTGATGCATCCATGAAAACTTGCAATCACTCTCTTACTCAGAATAAATCTTCAATATATTCTCAAGAGAGATATCTTTACAAGAGACCCTTGCCTCTTATTTATACTCTCCAAGTAGCTTCCTTAGAAGCATCCACTAGGACACTTTGTCCACATATCCAATTTATCCACATAACCATTTTTCCACATAGACACCTTTATCCAACTTGTCCACTTAGCCACTTTGTTCACATGGTCACTTGTACACTTAACCCACTTTCCTTATTTTAGGTTTAACCCACTTATAACCACTTTCCATAATTACAAAGTTATCCATTAACTTTATTATTTAAATAATATTCTTTGACTTTATCACTTCACTTTATTATTTAAATAATTTCTTCTTTGTAAACACTTTGACTACTTTGACCTTTTGGGGCTTCTAGATGACTCATGAGGGTTCTCCAACTTCACATGGCCATAAATCTCTAGCCATGATGAGTTATGTGATGTTCCACATACCACCAGAAATGGCATGACAAACACTATCTATCTAGAACAGTTTCACTGACAAATTAACTGATCTTCATCTCATTGTTCCACAATTAAGCATGGGTTCTCTAACCATACTTATAGGATAAATCAACTGCAAAGCGTCTTCCTGTGAGGGATTTCACCATAAGGGGGCCACTTTTTAGTTCATGCATTTGTACTTCCTATAAACCATGACAAGAAAATAATGAGTCATATTTACATCAATCCAACTGGAATAACCTATGACAATACATCCCTATGACATTGTCCCTTTATCATTGATTCTATGCATGACCACATGATCCAACGATCAATACATTAATGCATCCATCCATCTATGCATCATATATCAATGAAAACACATTGATCCATCTTCATCTATCCATGACATCATTTATGCATCATATATCAATGACAACACATTGATCAATCTTCATTTATTCATGACTTCATTTATCAATGACTTCACTTGACATCCATTCATTTACAACAATAAAAATACATACTTCATCAGTATAATATGACAAGACATTGTTCCTTTTCCATAAACCCTTTGACATCAGTCCTTTGACATCAATGAAAACATGATCCAACATTATTTCCTATAAAATTCAACCGAGAAAATTAAAACTAAATGAGGATGAGATGGGTTGATATATAGAGTAGGTGTGTGAGTGATATTTGAGTATAGAAACCCTCCCATATCGTGAAGGCATGTGAATGGTCTATTCATGTCAAATTTCGGTGCATACATAAACATTGTGAAATAATTTCAACGTTGGCCCCATTCACAGGTCAATGTTTCCTATCATGTACTCTAGCCCTAGTACAATGTCTTTTAGGCGTTGTTTGAGTTAAAATTTGACCGAGACTCATGTCCCCGCATCTAGTACTACAATAGAATGCAATAATGTCAATAAAGAAGTACTTGATTAATCGCACAAGCTTCAGTATCAACGATTTCTAGTCTTTTTCTTTTACTCCCATCTAAGTACTATTTTTCTCCATAAAGAATATTAGTATGAAATCATTATTTAAATAAAAAATTATCTAATCTATCACCTTCTTCTTGCCACGACAAAAATCATGGGCCTAATTGGCATGATGTTGTTGCCTAATTGGAATGATGTTGTTTTTGAACAACACAAATGATGAATATAAAGAGTGGGTGTGTGAGTAATATTTGAGTTTGGAAACCCTCCCATGTCGTGAAGGCATGCAAACAATATATCCATGTTAAATTTCAATGCATACATAAACATTTTTAAAAATATTTGAGTCTGGAAACCCTACCATACCATCATTGCATGCATCTAGTCTAACCATGTTAAATTTCAGTCCATAGAAGCACAAATTGAAATAATTTCAATGTTTTCCACATCCACATGTCAGTTATAAGCGGGGTCAAGTACATGAGCAGGCACACCTTATTTTATTTCATTTCAATCTATGAAAAAATATTCATAGAAAATTATAACCCTATGTAGTATCTCTCAAGTCGATGACTTATCAAAATTAGTTCACTCATTGGATCATTATCCTCTAGGAATTTGATTTAGAATTTGTAACCCCAGATAGAAAAAAAATCATTATCTGTCTTATTTTATCACCAATCTCTCATCTTGCACATTAAACCCACTTCTAAATGCCAACTTCCCCAATGAACATATTGTTTCCATCTAATAAGATGATCCATGGTATGGTGACATCTTAATTACCTATCTATAGATGAAGAAATTTGGTCACCATAATTCTACCCATTAAATAAAAGATACCAACCCTCTATTTGGACATTGAACTCCTTCCTAACATAATTCCATATTTAGAAAAAAAAAATAGTCACAATAGAGAAAATTAACAAGTATCATCGTAGTTCGTTACAAAATAATGAAGCCATGAAAAAACACTCCAAATCCCACTATGACCATTAGGTATTCCCTCACACCATTAGTGAAGGTGACTTAAACTTGGTTTATAAAACAACCAGTGAGACATTAGGTCTAGGAAAAATTGAAACTCTCTAGTGGGGCCTATTATCCCCCACTTTTAGGGACAACTAGAGATATTATGTATCGAGGCATACAGGTCCTATACATGGAGTACAGAGAGCCAGATCAACTTGAGCATGGCCTTGGAGGGCCCATATTTTCTCCCTTTCAGTGCCTCGACTTTGTCAGCAGCAACAACAACACCCATCACCTTCGGCTTGGTCCTGTATCAGAGATGGTTCTTTCTCCATGAGGTAACGAGTCTGGGTATCATGGTATGTGTCACTCTGATCCTCAAAACCTTTGAATATGTGCATTTAATTCCTTTGTTTCTAACGGGTGCTTGGATCTTATACTTGTACACATGACCATGTCTGGGGGAAATGATAGGATGCCCTAGGAAGCTTGTTACCATAGGTTTTGAGTTACCACTGGGGGTATTTCTGAAAAGTCATCATTTGTTCCTATCATACATACCATTTTCCATATTATTTCCCACTCTTCCATCCCATTACACTAGTCTAGGCATAGGGTTGGCCAATTGTTTATGGGTTGTACCCTACCTTGTGGGAAGAATGGGCTAAATCACTTGGGGGGTAAAAGCAGCTGACAATAAAATCCTGAGAATAAAACCTTGAGATGCTTCACCCAGGGATCCCCGAGAAAGCAATAAAAATTTTCTCAGTAAGAAACAGAGGGACCCGTAAAGATAATAAAATAATACCTAGTTGAGGGATAGGGGGTCTCATCACGAGCGAACCTATTAGGTCCATGAGAATCTAGTGGTATGACACTACCAACATATGCTCACCACGCCAAGGTAGTGGATCTTGGTGGAATAGCCAAGAGAGAGGGGGTCTCATCACAAGCCAACCTTCTCATTTCCGTGAAATGTTTGTGGATAACATTGCCACCACTGGTCACCAAGCCAGAAAAGTGTCCCCTGACTAGCTTCTTGAAAGAAAAAATCAATAAAAAGATAAAAAACAATAAGACAAGACCCAACTAGAGGATCAGGGGTCTCCTCATGATCCATCCTATTAGGTCCATGATTATCTAGCGGTACAACACTACCAGAATGTGGTCACCACACCAGAGTAGTGGCTCTTGGTGGAATAGCCAAGAGAAAGGGGGTCTCATCACGAGCCAACCTTCTCATTTTCATGAAATTCTTGTGGCTAACATTGCCACCACTGGTCACCAAGCCAGGATAGTGTCCCCTGACTAGCTTCTTGAAAGAAAAAGAATAAGATAAAAGGAATGAATGGGCTTCGAGACATTTGCATCCATGACAGGTGCATCTCACCCTCTACATAGCCACCCACCAGTAAGCCATCCCTTCTATCACCGCACCCTTTTTCCAGGCATCCCCATCCACCTCACCCACTTACATGAATTGGATTTAATCCTTTCTAGAAAAATCCCACTTCCAGTGGACACTAACCCAATATGACGCCCTGTCACTTCCTCCAAACTTGCATTGCAGACTTGTATAATGTCTTTGATCACTTGACTGGGGTAAAGGGGTTTTATGCACATGTTTAATAATATTGATGATTATATGTGATTGAAATTTCTATGATCCTTGTGACTTATGAGGCCATGGAGGGTGTATATGTTGATGTGCAGGATCATACCCGATGGGAAGGTACCACATTGGATAGGTACACATGGGGAAATGATTAGTTCGGACCTCCATGTGGTTGAAGAGCCCACCCAATGGATGTTGAGACCCCAACAGGGGGCAGAGATAGGGCAGAGTGTTTTCACCAGGGAAGAGCAGAAGGATGCACTAGAGGCAACTGAGCAGACCTGTAACTAGGGGGGTTGTGCCATCTTCATTGGAACGTTGGCCTTGGAAGGCCTAGGATGTCACCCAGGAGGTTCATGATGTCATCCATTCTTCATGGGCATTTTGGTAGATAGACAAGGAAGTTTTTCATGTGTGGCAGGTTGGAGAATCCCAGGGAGGGCTAACATTTTTCTCTAGAAGGTTGCATTTTCCCTAGAAAGGGCTAACGTCACCCTAGAAGGGGCATGACATCTTTATTTTTCTTGATTAGAGTTTATTTTATAACATTTTAATGTAAAACAATATTATTTGGTATTTTGGCCTTCTTGGCCTTTTAATGACCTAAAATTTAATTGAGGTCATTGCTACTGTATAAATTGAGGGTTTTTACTCTCATTTTTTCATGATCTTTCACTCACTCATTAGTGAGGTCTAAAATTTGCGCCCTATCTTAGGGTTTTGGCTGAAATTGTGAGGTGCACTTGTTGAAGGAAGACATTTTTGGACTATTTTGGCATTTCTTCTTAGTGGAAGTTTTACAACTAGGGTTTTTCTACTTGAATGCATGGTTTATGTAAGTAAATTTCTGCAACACTTATTAATTGAATAGTTATAGTTTTGTTTACTTTCATTTGTTATTATAATTTGTTGAATCAAACCCTAGGTGACAAGCACTAGTTAATGTCCTTGTCTCATGTCCCTACCAAGTTAAGAGTTATTTTGTTTTCCTGAAGTAGGATAGAGCCTTGCCATATCAACACTCTATCCCTACTCTATTAATATAGTCATTTTTCTCTTGTTATTGAGCTAAGAAGGAGGAAGACGCATCAAGGCCTAGGGTTTCTACACCTTGATGAGCCATTTTCCCCTGGGGTTTGTTTGATGAATCCTTGCCTTAGCAACACTTCACCTTCTAAATCTCTTGTCTTTAGCCCTATAAATCCCTTCTTAAGATAGACAATTTCATCTTGCCAATAAGCCAAAGAAGGAGGAGAAAGCACTAAGGCCTATGGTTTTTACACCTTAGTGAGCCTTTCTCCCCTAGGGTTTCATTGTTGAGGGTTTTCTATAGCAACACATCAAAATTTAACCCTCTTGTCTTTGGTATTTCATTATCATTTATTCCTTCAACCTTTGCGGCCTCTTTTGACTCCATATGCCCTAGTAGTGCACTGGTCTAAGACCTCTTGCATTGAGTAGCTTGATCACAAACAAACTCCTAAACTTTGAACAAATTCTGACTATCACTAACTGTAGCCTAGACTAATCCTACTAACCCTATTGTTGTCGTCACCTTCTTATTCTATAAACACCTTTTTGCAGCATTCGTTTTACTTCTAGAGAAATTGAATGATTGGTTAAGGCATTGTTTCTAAAGTGTTGATATTGTTACATTGAATGCCAATGTTTCTTTAGCATTTATTGTGAAGTTATATTGTAATAATTTCCATTATACAACTTTAATTTGCTTCAAAAATAATATTTTTTATCGATTGCTTTATTATCGGAAAGTCATTGATTATATGAATTACCAACCAACATGTGAGCTTGCACATGTACAATTTCTTTGTTTCTTTGTCTCAGGCAAGTACACTTCTTGATTACTGTTTTCGGTTATCTTTATTCTTTATTGGATATTAAGCCAGACTTTCGAATCAGTGGTGACTTGTGAGGGGGACTATTATACTTAGCCTTTCAAGCCTTTTCCTTCTCAAAACCCCAGGTCACCGGGGACGTCTCCCCTAGGGAAAAAAATATTTATACCCATTGAGGTGACAGTGGTGGGATAGTCTCAGTTACGCCATTTTTCCCTCCTTTCATCTGTATTTTACCTTAACTACAAACTATGCGATAACATTTTGGTGTCGTTGTCGAGGAACACTAAGTCAATTCTCCTCAAGACGACACTTTTCGGTAAGCCTTGCCTCTAGAGTCTTTATCTTACAAGCTTACTTGATGACTCCACTTAGAGTTTTTTCCTGTTTCTTTTGATAATTTCAAGAAAATTATCTAGCAACTCCACAAATGACAATCTATAGCAGGAATCAATACTCACCCCTTTTTGTCTTGGTTTCCACTACCCCTACAAACCCTCTTACTTCTGTGAGTTCTCCCAGATGGTCTCCCAAAAAGATATTTGGTTCTTTTGACCTAGATAACATCCAAGGGGGATTACATGACCTACCCAAAGGGCTCGAATCATGGATACCAAGTTTCTTAGGAAAAGGAGTACCCTTCGGTAACTCACATTGGACCCAGTTTTGTGAACGTTTTGAGTTTCATCAAACCAACAAAGAGCACCCTGATGTTTTTATGAGGATTTTTGCAATCTCTCTCATTGGGGAAGCCAAAACCTCGATTGAGTCTTACCCAAAAGGAAGCATAAAAACTCCTGAAGAACTAGAAAGAGCCTTTAAAATAAGATGGTGTAATCAAGAAAATGCACAATCCTTGTACTGTCAATACATTGATAGTTGATATTTGCAAAATGTCCAATGAAAACATTAGGGACTTCAATGATAGATTCAATATTCTCCTTAAGAAACTTTGACCCAACCTAAACTCAGAGGAAGCCATCCTCCAACACTACTTGAAATCATTGGAAGGAATCTTGCAGTTTACCCTCAAGGATAAGTCACCCTCAACCTTAGAAGAAGCACATTGCTTCACTTACCAAATTGAGAATAACCTTGAGTTCGAAGACTACATCCATCAAGTTAACCTCTCTCACAATAACAACCCCTAGGGATCTAGTGATGAAAATACTACAGAGACTGAACTTAACCTTCCAGAAATCCTTGAAGTGAGACCCATGGTTCTCAAGCGGAAATGGAGCACTTCTCATACCAACGTACAAGATGTTCCTCTTTGGGAACCTCCCACAGAAGTAGAAAACTTTTAGGACATTTTTCCACACAAGAGTGAAGAGATTGAAGCTTCCCTGCCACAAATTTATAAAGATGACCTAGTTCCTCTTTTTGTCCACCAGGTAGAAAACATTTAATCAAAATACGGTGAGGTCACACATTTTTACGTCACTCTCCAAGTCAATGAATCCCTCCTCCACAATTTTGTTTTTCACCTGAACACTACAACCAACATTATGACTGAGGAATTCATGCATCAATTAGGTTTCAACCTCTCACAACCAAATTCCCAAGGGGGTTTTGCAAATGGAATTATCAAGGATCTAAACGTTACCTTCAAATCTTTCCCTAGCACCCCTTTTAACATATATGTTATAGTGGTAGATTCTTTGAGAAATTGGGGCATCATTTTCCATAAAGACCTCATAAATCACCTAGCTGGAAGTTTTCAAGACCAAGAATCCAAAGTGATCATTTCTCACCCAGAAGGAGGATTATTCACCCTCCACAGATAACCCCTTGTAGGATTCCTAGTTGAAACCCTTGATGAACCTAGTGATCAACTCCTATGCATTAATAATGACATCGATAATTAGTTTGTCCAAGGAGGAAGTTTTGGGGGCGATACTATCGAAACACCTAAAGGAATTTGGACTCTAGAGTTTTATGGATCTCACTCAAGTTCTGGATCAGGTGTTGGGATTGTCTTGAAAACTCCTTCCCATGAGACATTCTAAGATTATTGTCCCATCAAATATTCCTCTTGGATGTCGAACTTGGTAGTTTTACGAAAGAAAACTGGTGACATGCGTCTATGTGTGGATTTCTGTAACCTTAACCAATTGTCATTGAAAGACAACTACCCCCTCCCAAACATGGAACATTTTCTTCAAATGGTTACAGGGGTAGGTATGATTTCCATGTTGGATGTATTCTCTATATACAACCAATTCTTTCTCAAGAGAGAAGACCAGCTTAAAACAACATTTACTACACAATGGGGAACCTTTATGTACTTGAGAATGTCGTTTGGTCTTATGAATTCCGATGCTACCTTCGAGAGAGAAATGGAATTTTCCTTTCGGGATCTTATATAGAAAATCATAGAGATTTACCAAGACGATCTCACAGTTGTATTGAAGGATAGAAAATACCACCTTTCACACCTCAGGATTGTTTTTTAATGATGCAGGAAATATGGTATCTCCTTAAATCCTAAGAAGTTTGTTTTCGGGATAGATGAAGGAAAAATTTTGGGTCACGTGGCTTCACAGTGTGGAATCTCTATAGACCCCGAGAGGTTCCAATCGATAAAATATGTCCGCTCCCCAACCAATAAGAAGTCCTTACAATATTTTTTCGGGAAAATTAATTTCATATGAAGATTTGTCCCAAACTTTGTCGAAAGAATAAAACACATGCGTTATTTGATAAAAAAAGGACGTTCCTTTCAAATGGGATGATAAAGCTATCAAATCTTTCTAGGATATAAAGGATTCTATCTCCCAAGCCCTAGTCTTGATCAACCCAAATTATTCGCAGTATTTCATAATATTCTCATTTTCCTCCCAAGATACCATTGCTGGTGTTTTACTACAAAAGGATGCTGACAATTATGAAAACCTCATGGATTTCATGAGTAAAGTCCTTAGAGACTCAAATTTTAATTATTCCATCACTAAGAAGCAAGCCTATGCCTTGGTAAAATCACTTAAGCATTTTAGAAACTATGTAGGTTACAACAAGATCAAAGCTTATGTCCCCTATCCAATAGTAAAGGATGTTTTATCATAGAAAGATTGTATGGGCACTAGGGGAAAGTGGGTCCCCAAAATCCAAGAGTATGACTTAGAGATAAAACCCACCAAGATAATAAAGGGACAAGGTCTTTCCCAAATGTTAACTAAGAGCAACCAGGAGGCCATACAGATGGGATAAAGTGAACAAATAAATTTAGTGGTGAGTGAATTAGAAAACGATGAGTGGTATTTCGATATCATCCACTACCTTAAGAATTTTTCATGCCCCGATCGCTTAGTCGAATACAAAAGAAGATCTTTGAGAATTAAGTCTATGAAATATTTTTTAACTAAGAATGGCCTGGGTTGGAAAGATCCTGATGGGGTGCTCCTTAGATGTGTTAACAAAGAAGAAGTAGGGAAATTATTGAAGGAATTAAAATTTGGATTTTGTGGTGGACATTTCGTAGATCATACTACTGCCCACAAGATCCTAAGGGCTGGATATTATTGGCCAATATTGTTTTTCGATACTCACTGATATGTCCGATCTTGGCAGCCTTTCCAACACTTCTTTAGTAAACCAAAACTCCCAGCACAACCTTTGAAACCCGTAGTAGTGGAATTTTCAACAATGGGGTTTAGATTTCATTGGGGAATTTAAAGATAATTCAAGCAATGGCTACCGGTGGATCCTAACAACCACAAATTATTTTACTAGATGTGTAGATTCCATCCCTACAAAGAAATCCATTGAAGAGGTAGTCATGAATTTTTTGGAGGAACGGATCATAACTAGGTTTGGTGTCCCCTCCAAAATTACCATAGACAATGCCAAAGCATTTAGCTCTCATGCACTAGTAGAATTTTGTTTCAAGTATGGCATTGTCCTATCCCACTCCTCCAACTATTACCCGCAAGGAAACGGGTTAGCAGAATCTAGCAACAAGAACCTTATGAATATTATCAAGAAGTTCATGGGGGAAAATAAGAAGTCTGGGATAACAATATTAAATACGCCTTGTGGGCAGATCGAATAACAACAAAGACCTCAACAGGAAAAACTCCTTTTGAGTTGGTATATGGACTAGAGGCTATGTTGGATTACTGAGAGAGGGGGTGAATCAGTAATAGGGTAATTATAATCCTTTTCCTCCAAATAATCCAAGTGTTATATCAATGTAGAATTATTATACAATAATGAGCAATAAGAAATGAACAATCACACACATACACAGTACACCAGTGTTTTATGTGGAAACCCAAATCGGGAGAAAACCACCGAATGCTTTATCTTATATGTGTTGAAGAATCACATTCATTGGAAGCACCAAATTCCTTTATTTTCCAGCTGCAACTAGAAGGAGTCTCCAACCCTCTAGTTTCTCTGGCTACAACCTGAGGGAAGCTCCAACTCCCAAATTCTATGGATACAACCAGAAGGAGGCTACAACCGAAAGGTGGCTACAACCACTTGTCCTTGCCCTGTCCAACCGTCCTAAAGTAGAAGTAGAATGATGGAACCACTGTCACACTATCATTGTGCGATATAGCACTGTAAACATGTACCAATAAACTTGAACAATGCGTCAACATATACCTCAACCTGTAATCAACCTGTACCATAAACAAGTGCATCAACCATGCACCAACCTATACCAAAAAATCTATAATCAACCTATACCATAAACAAGTGAAAAAAACCATGTACCAAGTATGTATCAATCATGTGTCAAGTACTCATCAACTATGACTCATTAATATGTACCAACATCATCAACTATACACCTCATGTATGTGCCAACTCATCAACTACTTGTCTCAACCATGTACCCAACTTGTACCTCAACCAAAATCCCTCAGCAATTTAATCATCCAAATATGATTTGTAACTATGTAATAGACATGGTGCACATGATCACATACCTGTAAACCTTCCTTAACTTTAACAACAAGAGACTAGCATTTTCATCAAACGTTTCTTTAGTCTCGCAAGACTAGTTTTGGATTAGTCAACAACCCTAACTTGAAATAATCATAAATTTGTACCTGTAATGAATAAATATATGAAAATTATACACAATGTTCTTCAATGTGTTTTATGCAATTCCTCTAGGTTTCACTACTTGAATCCTCTCAAAAAAGGAGTTATGGAAAAAATGACACACCTTGCTGAAATCTGGCTTATTCTAGAGAGCGACCTTGTAGAGTGTGCCCCACACGTAATATTTGTTAAATTGATCTGAAACTATTACACAAAATACCAAATAATCTACTCTAACCAACACATTTTGTCTTAATGAATTTGGATCTGTTATGAATAATTTATGGGGTTTTAACCCGAAACACCTATTTTTGACTAGTTTCAGGACTAGCCACAAACCCTATTTTCCACGGAGTGTAACTACAAAAATACAACGACCCACAAGCCAAATATTTTACCAAATATACTTGTATATGTTTTCTAAATGTCATAGAAATTTAACGGTATGAATCATTCTATAAAAAAAATTATTGCGAAAATGGTGAGATGACCCGAAACAAACATACCTTAGAAAACATCATCAAAAGAATTTATCCTTCCTTGAATTTCGGCCTTCTTTTCTTCACTTTCCTCATAAATCCGGCTTATATATCCTTTGGTTACCTTAGAAACCTATAGGTATTCAATATGCTCAAGTGTGTCTTAAATGGGAGAGCCTTGCTTCTTATTTATACTCTCCAAGTAGCTTCCTTGAAAACATCTTCTAGGTCACTTTGCCCACTTTCCTTATTTTAGGGTTAACCCACTTCTAATTTCTCCATTAAATTTATTATTGAATTAATTTATTTTGTATTCACTTTGAATT
>SNQJ01S0015532.1:0-38974 GCA_010110895.2 Picea sitchensis
TTTCTTCTGGGTGCTTTGATTCCATCAATAGATCAGCCTAAAAACATTGGTGATATTGGTCTTTTTGTGTTTGTTATCTCTATATTCATATGCTTATGATTTTAGTTTTTATTAGTTTAATTCTTGCTTATAGTTTTGTTTTTCTTTCTCTAACTCTTTCCTCTACAACTGTCATGCTCAGCAAGACCCAATTGGGAGGCCGACCACTCTCATAAATGCGTTGTTTCTCAGGTTCGTGGATTTTTGCGACAACAGTCGCACATCTTGCGCATGTGTGTGAATCTTGCGTTTCTGTTTCAGTCATATGCGTGCGCGCCCAATGTCTTCATAGCGACCTTCAATTTTTTCACTATTTGTATAGTTTTTGGCCCTTTATGAATGATTTTGTGTTAATTCAGGTCCATGGATGACTTCATAACTGTTTGACGATGCTGAATTGTTGTAACCATTTGCGGATGAAATTTCAGTGATAACAGACACCCCTAAAGGACTTGGCCCAAATACAGTTGGTAATGATGTGGATACCAACCAAGGCCTTGTATAAACAACAAGTTAGCATCGCACATGAGGTACAATCATGTGTATGCACAGATGCAAAAGTATTGCAGCAGACAAAGGAAAATCAAGACACGTTGGAATTGGTACTCGAGAAGACTAAGCTTGAGACCAAAGATGAAAAAGACCACATAGATAGGATGGAGCAGGAATTGGCTGTAGCCTATGAGAAAATTCCAAATAGCATGTAGACAGAATTTTCAGTGACACAGAATATTGATAAGATTGTGCAGAAAATCAATCAATATAGACAAGAGATCGAGAATCTGCAGGAGTAGCTCCTACCTACCACACCACTAGAGGTGAAGGAGGAGAGGAATAAGGAGGCGACAATGAAGATAAAGGAGATAGAGAGACAAGTCCATGTGGCGGTTGAATTGTTCGAGAAGGAAACACAACTTTGGATGAAGATGTAAGAGGATCAATAGGTCCAATAGTGGGACTAGGAAGAAGAGAAGATAAGTGCAGCTATCGAGGACCTCAAGCAGAGGTAGAAGACAATGTCGATCATGGAGCACGTCAAAGGAGCATAGGATATGAAGAAAATGAAGGAATAACTCATAGCTGCACATACACAGAAAAAGGAGCTCCAAGATCAAATGGAAATTCTCAAGGAGTGGGTAGCAGAGCTCATTGCGCAGGAGGAAGACACAAAGAAGAAATTGGCACAAAATCAGACAGAGTGTGCAGGGATGGTCAACGGTGATATTGTAGTGCAATTATTAGACACACTCAAGGAGAAGACCGCGTAGGTGAAAACGCAAGTGAAGGAACTCGCAGAAACATTGCAAGCTCTTGCCGGAGAGATTGAAGTAGAGAACAAGGATTAGGTGGCTCGAGATGATTTGCATGTCAGTTTTGGGGGCTTGTTGGATGCAGGCCAAATCAGGAAGAAAGGTTATTTTTGGAAGAGAAGCATGCAATAAGAAAAGGACAGCTAGAAGGAAAAGAAGCACATGTGTATGCATGGAATACCTAATGAGGCTAGGGTTAGGTTTTTTGTAAAACATTGTAATGGATGGTGAGAAAAAAATATAAATAAGTAGTACTTAGGACAGAGAGACAGATGAAGAGAGGGAGAGAGAGGCTAATAGAGTGGAAACACACAGAGAGACATAGAGGGAAAGATTTGTAATAAAGGTATGAATCATTCAGCTAGTAAGATAAGGAAGGAATGAGTGACTCGATCCCAAGGGTTAGATCGCAGGCTGAGGAGCTTGGTACGATATAGTCAGCCTCGCAGGGATCAAGGAGCCCGATGAGGAGAGTGAGATCCAAGAATGTAAACATGCATGGTGTGATAACTTTCTAAACCATAATAAAATCTTGAGATCCATATCTTTGTGGACATAGCCTAGGAGGGGGTGAACCATGGTAACACTGTGTTGTGTGATTGAATGAATGTGTCTTTTTGTCTGATTAGTTGATGAATGTTGAATGAATGAAGTGATTAAGTAGATCTAGTATTTTACATGCATGCGTAGAATAAATGTTATAACAAGATGTTAAATGTAGTGAATAAAGGTTGCTACATACACACAAAGATATCACTCAGTATCAGGTTTCAAACACCTGAGTATTGCAACCACCCATAGAGCTATATCAGGTGAGACTGCGCAGTGCACTCCGTGTACTGTGTAGCCTTCTGGGTTACCAGAAGGGTCAATAATATTTAAGGATTTTTTGGGGGAATATTCTTAGTTATGAACTAGGGTCAATATATAATGGTCAAATGAGAATCCGAATAACCCATAAGAATGCATCAAGACCAATAGAAGAGTAGATAGAGATAAACAAACCAAGAAGGCATGACCAAAATCATCAATGCATCGTTTCTGCATCCACATGGGTTTTTTGTCTGTTAGTCAGACAATCCACAGACTGTGTGTGTCATACACCATGTTAAGATGTGCCTGAACTATAAGTCTTGAATACGCGTGGACTTTCAGACCCACTTTTACATAGTTTTGTTCTTATCTTTCCAAATTGAGTGTGATCCTTCCATATTTATTGGGAGTATGTTGTGCATGTACTAATTGTTTCTTCATCCATTTACTGTGTTTGTGGTGAGTGATTTTTCGGTGATAACATATTTCCCTTCATGTGTGAGGTAGGAGCATACGTATAGCCAAAAAACATCATTGTTTATTTTGGTGATGACGTCATTGTATAGAAGTGCGAGAGAAATTTGTAGTGAGGGATAGTGAGAGAAATCCATTGGAGGGAGAGGGGACAAAAATATTTGTATCCAGTATTCTCCAAAACAAAAAAAATTGTGTAAACGAGGTGGGCATTCCCCATGCTTGTGTCAGGAAACCATAAAAGGGAGAACAATAACTAAAACTTCTAGCGAAATAGGGATATGTAGAGCCCTCGGTGGTGTTAAAAACAATAGATGGAGGTTATGATGACATAATTGGCTCTGAATTGAGTGGGGAGTGACTCGAAGGCATTGATGGCCTAAAAAATTCAAATGTCTTTAGATTCTACTGAAAATTGCAATGGTTATAAAGTAAGATCCACCATAACATGAAACTGTGTTGGAGTCGAATGTCATGGGGATCAATGACATCAGAGAGAAATGAGGACTCTCTATGTGTCCTCCGAGGATACTCATTTTCAATGGAATGAGAACCAAGATACTTCCACCTTTATGGGAGTTTCTTGATGTCGACATGAAAGGTGATGCGATGATAAGAAGAAAACGACTTCTTAATATCCGTTTGATCAAAATGGTGTCATAAACTGTACTCGTGAAGGTGAATGGGCTGATAATCATGAACAATATCTAGAATATAGGGAATTCAATAAATTCCCTTAGTTAGGGGGTGATGATGGGTAACAAAAACTGTAAAACATGATTTGGTGTCAGGGGGACGACCATATATGGGGTAAAACATTGTTGAGTGGGTGAGACTGCAAGGAAATATAACATAGCTCAAAAATATAGTGATGTGGGACATGGGTGTCTGTAATGGTCATAATTTCGACTAGGGTACAAATATATTATAGAGGTAATGAGGGAAGTAAAAATTCCCCAGCCAAGGGAGACATGGGTTGTTGTGTGCTAAGGAAAAAAACATCGTCGATTGCGACGACAAAAGTCTATTGCACTTGTTGGAATTGAAATATGATTTATATAATTACTAAATGAATAAATAACGAGGTTGGAAGTACATGTATAGAAATGGGTTCCCCAGTGAAGTATGGCTTGGCCGATATAGGGTGCAAGTAGAGATTGGTGGAGGGTGGGGGCCCCATTGGTTATTTTGTGTACTGGCTAGATGAATGGAGTATGACCTTGCAAATGGGTAATTGATGTGGGATGATATGAAGGGTTGATGATCATGTGAGGGTGGTTATCATGATGGTGAAGAAGAAGTATGAGGTTCTTACTTTGGGGTGTAACACGACCAATATTCCTGACCCTAATGGATATAAAAAGATGAGTGTCAATATGCCAGGGGGTAAATATACGTGGGACAAATCATGGAGGTTAGAATGCTATCGGTTGAGAGTACCATTATGCAATGGAGGTGATGGTAACACAACATTGGATGTGGGGATCCTAAGGATAAATGTCAAGGGGTATAACTAGGATATGTAACTATTGGTAGAGGGCATGAGTGCATGCTAGTTTTGAACATATACCTGAAGGGGCCATAAGGTGGCCAAGACTGAATGGGTTGTATATTGTTGTACTGAGTACCTACACATACACACATGAAATAATCGAAGTGAACAATATCTGATGATAATATAAACATAACTATTTCTTGATAATGAAATGTGGGCAGGTAATGCCTAGTTACATCCGGAGTGTCAAAAGGGGTCCCCGGGCTCCAAGATGAAATTTGTATCTGAGATTAATGTTGTGAAGGTGAGTGAGTATGTATCTCGTAGGTGTGAACGGTGTGAGAAATGGAGCTCGAATGCTCTAGAATGGACGTGAGGAATTTTTTCAAAAGGGCATATATAAGGGCATGGGGCCCACATAACCACCTCATTTATAATTTTGGCTATGGATATTTGTGAGTTGGGATATTGGATGTTGGTGATCCTTGTGAGAGAATACAAGCTCAAATTTATGCCACAAGAGATCCAGGTAAGACGTCANGGGGGGGGGGGGTTGGGGGCCATACGGTCTTTTTAGGGTTGAGGAAGTAAAACTGTGCAGGGGATGTTGGCATCCCCATTGTAATACCCCCAAGTCCGAGCCCCTAATTTTTATTCATGAATTGTAAACGTGTTTCATAGGCTAGTGAGCCAAGTAATTTTAAGCTAGGAGGCTTATGTGATACTTGGGCCAAAGATACTAGGATTCTAAGGCCAGGAGCATGTTTTGTATATGTAAATATTCAAATAATTAATATAAGAGAATCACTGCATGTAGACTGACCACGATGAAAGAGTATGGGAGACTAGGCTCCACTAGGCTAGGTAAGGGAGGGGGTTGAGATGATGGAAAAAGGGGTTAAGCTTAAGAGATTAAATCCCAAAGAATAATATATATTGTTATTTTAAATGTTGTAAGGAGGATATGAATTTATTCTAGGTTCCTTTGGGGAAGGGGAACGACTTCCAAATGGAGAGGAATGTGATTCATGAGCACCATGTGTCATCTCAGGAACATGCAAATATATGTGGTGATTTTGACTATTTCAGGGAAATTTTGAGATTCCACATACATTTCAGAAAATTGAACAAAGTGACTATTAAGAACAAGTATCCTTTGCCAAGGATCCATAATCTCTTTGATCAATTGAAGGATGCCAAGATATTTTCAAAAATAGATCTCAGGTCAGGGTACAACTAGGTAAGGATAAAGGATGAAGACATCAACAAGACCTCCTTCAGAACAAGGTATGGTCATTATGAATTCACAGTGGTACCATTTGGGTTATCAAATGTACCCGTTGTTTTCATGTGCTTAATGAATGGTTTTTTCAGGGAGTATTTGGACAAGTTTGTCATTGTCTTTCTGGATGACATCCTTGTATATTCCAATTCGGAGGAAGAGCATGAACATCATCTAAGGATGGTGTTGCATGTACTAAGGGAGCACCAACTGTATGCCAAATTGATCAATTTCTCATTCTATCAAAAGAAGATCCATTATTTGGACCATATCATTTCAAAATATGGGATAGCCCTAGATCCTGAGAAGATAGAAGCCATCAGAGATTGGTCAGCGCCGAAGAATGTGACAGAAGTCAGATCCTTTATAGGTCTAGCTAGATATTACAGAAGGTTCATTGCAGGGTTCTCAAGGATATATCACTCCATCACTTCCTTGCAAAGGAATAAGAAGAAATTTCAATGGAAAGAAGAATGTGAGAGAAGCTTCCAACAATTGAAGTAGTTGTTAACGAGTGCGCCAATCCTGAGGATTGCATATCTGAATGAATATTTTGTAGTGTGTACAGATGCATGAAAAGAAGCACTGGAAGGAGTCCTTAGTTAGAATGGGCTTGTGGTGTTATGAATCCAGAAAGCTGAAGGATCATGAAAATAACTATGCAACTCATGATTTGGAGTTGGTAGCCATAGTGCACGCCCTGGAGAAATGGAGGCGCTACCTCATGGGAAGTAGGTTTCAACTGAGAACAGAGCATAACGGTCTGAAGTATTTGTTTGATCAGCCAACCTTGAATGCTAGGTAGATTAGATTGTTGGAATTCCTTTGTGAGTATGACTTTGATATCAAGCATATCAAAGGAAAGGAGAACAAAGTGGCTGATGCACTCAGTAGAAGAGTGCATGAACTACATACTACAACCATTAGCATGTATCAAATTGATATTAAATGTAGAATTTCAGAAGATGCAAATGCAAATTTGTAGTACATATAATTGGTAGCAAAGCTAAAACAAGGTAAGATGATACAGAAAGTGCAAAATTATAAATTGGAAGTTGATGGAAAATTCCTGTACAAAAATAGAATTTATGTACCTAATTTCTCAGAATTGAGAATTATGATCTTGAAAGAAATGCATAATGTGCCTTATGTTGGGATCATCTATTAGTGGTCATCTATTAAAAGATAAGTACCAATTCTTTGTTTTCTATATGCTGTGTATTTTTATTTGCATTATAATTAATGAGTAATTCCTCTCTCTATATAGAATGCATGTATGTGTTAAATGTTGCTTCTGCATGAACATGTGTATAAGTAGAGTATTGATGAATGTTTAATTGCATTAGATAGATATATATTTATAAGTGTGAATACCAGGTGTTATCTCTATCCTCTGGTTAAGTTTTATATGTGGTTATTTCTGCAAAGTTACTCAGTGGCATGACCTAGACTTTTGTTTAATGTTGGGATTGTCACAGAAATGGTATCAGAGCAGGAAAGGAAAGGTTAAGTTTGTTTGGGTAGTGTTACCTGATAGAGGTCGGTGGTCGAGGATGTTACAAATTGGTATCAAAGCCATGGTTTCGACACTGATCTTGGATGGGCCATGTTAGTGGTTAATGAGACAACTATTTCAGAGTGAATTGTTGTCGAAAGGGACAAATTTCTAGGTTCAGAGTGTCCCTGGGTGCAAGCAGTTTTTTGAAAGAGTCTTTGACTAAAAAATATTGGGAGAAATAGCTTGAGTTTTCTCGTGAAGGGACGTGAATATCTCTTGCAAGGAGTGCACAGATCTGAAATTCGACTAAGTGTCGAAGAAACCCTCTAAGGAGAAATGGGTTCGAGAAACAAAGCTCAGGAGAGATAGAGGGAATAAATATTCAAAGGGGGAGAAACTCTCAAGGTTTAATGATTTAATGGCTAGGATTTATTCAGGAGCAAACAGAGTCACCCCATACTGCCATATCTAGGAAAGTTGCAAGGTGGTTAGCCGTGAGTTCCTTTGGAAACCTGCGGAGTAATGGATTCCATGCGGAGTAACATATTCCATCTATTTCATCGATCTGAGAGAGAGGATACGTGGAGGAAATCCATGGACTTTGGGTGAAATCACTTCAGGAGAAACAAGTGTGGAGAGGCTGAAAATCCTAAAGCCCGAAGGGCCGAAGTAATTTATAACCGTCAATCAGTGAAAGACACACATGTCAACAGATTGTCTTGTTTGGGATTTCAACGTTCGAGAGAATTAGTGTGTGTTGAGGCAAGAAATCTCGAAGCCTAAAGGTCTGAAGCCCCGAAGATCTGAAGTAGTGAGTCATGATGACATCACATGGAGGTGACATGGAACTCTCCTATACCTATCATGTGCCCCACCTGGAATGTTGATAGTTGTATTATGTGGGCCGTGAGGTTGCATAACATAGTTAAAGGTCAGTGGAACCCCACTAGTGTTGATCATGATACATTAAGAATGACGTCCAAGAGGCATTGCGGGGACCCGAATTGCATGGGAGTTAATTTTCCAGGGAGATCCCGCAATCCAAACCACAGTTTTACTAGGGGGTTACATGTCAGCGTCAAAATAATTGCGGGACGAAAGGGGGGTTACTCCAAATCGTAGATGCATGCTCCTGCAATTTGAAAGGTGTTAAGTGATGTGACTATTCAGTATATTAGTTCAAGTACAGAAACAATGGGTCCAGTGGACACGTGGTGCCAGTTGTGAAGTCTAGAGACTTGACACTCTAGAAGAATGGTTCATAAGGGAAATAAAGGAAGAACTTTCAAATGTTTCATGATGTCAGGGTGACGAGACGTAATGATCACACCAAAGGTGACATGGAAGTGTTTGAAGATTAACGGTTTAAGGTGTTGGGGATGTACGGATGTGAAATCCTCCGAAGTCCCGAAGCTCTAATAAAGTCTCAGAGCTCAGATTCCTGAAGTTCCATAGTGAGTGCCAACCATGGGATGTTGGGTAGTCGTGGACTATTGATCCACCCTACTTCAGAAGTTCGTCAATCCAGAACTCCGAGAGATATGTTGTGATGTGCTTTGAAAAATTCTAAAGTCGAAGGCCTGAAATCCTGAATAAGCACTTATCGACCTAGTGCTTGGTCACAACCCATGGTTGCATGGGTTGGGGGCTAAGAGATAGGGGCTAGTGCCCGAAAAGTATTGCATAATAGAGAAAATCTTAGAAATAAATGATTCGCGGGGATTCTTGATTGATTGAGAACCGCAAAATGAAATCTGAAAGTTTTCTTTGAATCAGATTTGTTTATGAATACTGTGGAATTTTTTAAGGATTGATGGCCTGAAAATTTCAGTTGACTTCACATTGCATTTTCAGAGTTAGTGATAGTTAGAACCAAACCAAATTGTTCCACGGTGCACCGAAATGGAGGAGGGACGAAATGCTTTTAGTTAAGAGAATGAAGCTAAAGGAATGGATGTCCATTTGGGAGATGAAGGATAGAACTCCAATGGGAATGGAGAAGAGACTGATAAAGAAGGAAACATGATGAAAATCATTGAATATTTGGAGAATGATGTCCAGACTCACAGAGAAGATAACAAAAAGCTCATAAAATCCAGGGAGCAACAGGGAGAATTCAACATAAATCCAATGCGGAGCTTGGAAAGAATAAAAAATAAGTTGCATAAGGATAGTGGCTCAAGAAAAATAGGGAGTCTTGGGACCCCTGAGAAGGAAGGAATATCAAGGAGCATTAGCAGGCATCATCGTCACTGCCCGAAACATTCCAATAAGAGAGCACACAAAAATTAAAGTCCATCTCCTACCAGAAATCATAGGAAATCAGAAGTGGATGAACTTAAGGGTGAAATGAATAAAATCAAGCCTCCTACTTTTGACGGAGAACACAAGAAAGATGAATATGTTGAGACATGGTTGTTGGGAATGAGTAAATATTTCCAACTGCAGAACTATTCTTCTCATGCAGAGGGAATAATTTCCATTTACCAACTTAAAGGAAAGGCATCCATATGGTAGGATCAACTTTTGCAAGTACAACACATCAGAGAGAAGAATGTTACATGGATGGAATTCAAGAGACATTTTTTAAATAAGTACTTAACTAAGAGGTATTATGACAAGAAAATGAAATTGTTCTTCAAACTCAAGCTGGGAAGTATGTCCATTGATGAGTATGAAAGAAGATTCTTGGAGTTGTTGAAATATATTCCCTTCATCAAGGAAGAGACAATTAATATTCAAAGGGATTTGAGTGGGATGCCATCTTCCATCACTGAAAAGATCTAGTATGATGACCTGAAAACTATGGAAGAAACTATAAGGAGAGAAAAATGATTATATGATCAGCAAAAAGAAAAGACTACTTTCCAAAAATCTTGGGAAGGAAAGAATAAGTTTAAGAGGGAGTAGAGGCAGAAGGGAAACAAGCCACCATTTTTCAGGAATATCCCTCAAGGACAGCCAGGTTTTAGAGAGCCCAAGAAAGCTGAAGTAGGTGGGAAAATTCCAATACAACCACCTATAGAATGTTGGGGTTGTAAACGAAATCATAGGTACATAGATTTCCCCCACATAAATGACAAAGTGAGAGTTGTCCACAATGTTCAAAATGAAGAAATAGTGGAATACATGGTCAGAGGTGTACCAAGTATCTACGCACCCTTGGACAACAAGAAATAAAAATATCAGTCACATATGATTGAAGTGGACGGTATGATCAACAACCAAACCATTACTATTTTAATTGATTCAGGAGCTAGTCATAGTTATATAGATCCTAGAATGGTGGAAAGTTTGAATTTGCCAAGAAGAAAGCATGGAAAATATTGGTTAGTGTAGTTGGATACAAGAGCCAAGAGAAAGGTTTTTGAGTTGGTTAAGTATTGTCCAGTGGAAATGAATGGACTGAGCACAAGGGATGAATTGAACATCTTACCTTTAGGTTCCTATGACTATCTAATTGGGCTGGATTGGTTGGACCAACAACATGCCATCTTCAACTTTCGTAACAAGGAATTTACTTTCCTGGATGAGGAAGGAAACCCAAGGAAAGTGCAGGGAATCCCAAGGGCAGTTACTCCTAGAGAAATTTCAGCAATGCAGCTGAAGAAGTGTTACAGGAAGGGCTGCCAAATATTTGCAACTCATATGGAAGAAGCACCTAAGGATAAGGTGTCAAATATTAAATACCATGTAGTATTTAAATATTTTGAAGATGTATTCCAGGAGGTACCCAGACTACCCCCAAAGAGAGATATTGATTTCTCTATAAACCTGATGCTTGGAGCATCTCCAGTGTCAAAAAATCCTTACAGAATGAGTTTAACAGAGATGAAAGTAATGCAATTGTAGCTTGAAGAAATTTTGAAGAAGGGGTATATACGCCCAAGTGTGTCACCTTGGGGTGCTTTGGTCATGTTCGTGAAGAAGAAATATGGGACGTTGATATTGTGCATTGATTTAATACAATTGAAAAAAGTGATTATTAAGAACAAGTATCCTTTGCCAAGGATCCATGATCTCTTTAATCATTTGAAGGATGCCAAGATATTTTCAAAAATAGATCCCAGGTCAAGGTACCACCACGTAAGGATAAAGGATGAAGACATCAACAATACTGACTTCAGAACAAGGTATGGTCATAATGAATTCACAGTGGTTCCATTTGGGTTATCAAATGCACCTGATGTTTTCATGTGCTTAATGAATGGTGTTTTTAGGGAATATTTGAACAAGTTTGTCATTGTTTTTATGGATGAAATCCTTGTATATTCCAAGTTGGAGGAAGAGCATGAAAATCATCTAAGTATGGTGTTGCAGGTACTAAGGGAGCACCAAATTTATTCCAAATTGAGAAAGTGCTCATTCTATCAAAAGAAGATCCATTATTTGGGACATATCATTTCAAAATATAGGATAGTCATGATCCTGAGAAGATAGAATCCATCAAAGATTGGTCAGCGCCAAAGAATGTGATATAATTCAGATCCTTTATGGATCTATCTAGATATTACATAATGTTCATTGCAGTTTTCTCAAGGATATCTCACCCCATCACTTCCCTGCAAAGGAAGGAGAAGAAATTTCAATGGATAGAAGAATGTGAGAGAAGCTTCTAGCAATTGAAGCAACTGTTAACCAGTGCGCCAATCCTGAGGATTGTAGATTTGAATGAAGATTTTGTAGTGTGTACATATTCATGTAAAGAAGGAATTGGAGGAGTCCTCAGTCAGAATGTGTTTGTGGTATGTTATGAATCTAGAAAGATGAAGGATCATGAAAAGAACTATGGAACTCATGATTTGGAGTTGGCATCCATAGTGCACACCCTGAAGAAATGGAGGCACTACCTCATGGGAAGGAGGTTTGAGTTGAGGACATACCATAATGGTTTGAAGTATTTGTTTGATCATCCAAACTTGAATGCTAGGAAGATTAGATGGTTCGAATTCCTTTGTGACTATGACTTTGATATCAAGCATATCAAAGGAAAGGAGAACAACATGGTTGATGCACTTAGCAGAAGAGTGCATGAATTACATGCTACGACCATTAGGATGTATCAAACTGATATTAAAGGCATAATTTTGGAAGCTACAAATACATATTTAAAGTACATGGAATTGGTATAAAATCTACAACAAGGTAAGATGCTATAGAAAGTGGAAAATTATAAATTGGAAGCTCATGGAACACTCCTGTACAAAAATAGAATTTATGTACCTAATTTCCTGGAATTTAGAATTATGATATTCAAAGAAATGCATAATGTGTTTTTATGATGGGCACCCTGTATATCAGAAAACAGTGGCAACAGTCAAGAGACACTACTTTTGTCTAGGTTTGAAGAAGGAAATTGTAGAATACATCGCCAGATGTATGGAGTGTCAGAAGGTCGAAGTTGAACATAGGCACCCAACAGGGTTTCTAAAACCATTACCCATTCCTGAGTGGAAGTGGGAAGTGGTGACAATGGATTTCATCACAGGATTGCCTAGAACCGACAAGCAACATGATTCCTTCATGGTGGTGGTGGATAACATTACAAAAGTTTCCCATTTTATTCCATTGAAAACTACTCACAAGGAAAATAATGTTACTGATATCTATATGAAGGAAGTAGCATGATTGCACGGTATTCCCAAGACAATTGTGTCTGATAGAGACCCGAAATTCACCTCAAATTTCTGGAATGGGTTATTCAAAGGGTTCAGAACGAATTTGAACTTCAACACAACCTATCATCCTGAGTCTGATGAGAAAAAAGAAAGGGTGAACCAAGTGATAGAGGATATGTTAAGGATGTATGTGATGGACAAACCATCTAAATGGGAATATTATCTACACTTGGTAGAATTTTCCTACAACAATGGGTATGAAGGATCACTTAAGATGAGCTCATTTGAAGAACTTTATGGCAGAAAGTGAAACACACCAATAAGATAGGACAACCTAGGTGATAGGGAAATAATTGGGCCATATTTTCTCAAGGAAATGAAAGAGAAAATGTTGAATATTAAGAAGAATTTGAAGGTTTCCCAAGACAGGAAGAAAATATATCCAGACAAAGGGAGAACCCACATGGATTTTAAATTTGGTGATCACATTTTCTTGAAAGTGAAAGCCAACAGAAGTTCCCTGAAGCTGGGAAATTGTTCCAAATTGGCAGTGAGATATTGTGGGCCATTTGAAATCCTAGAAAGGATTGGACCAGTTGCATATATTCTTGCATTGGATGCATCCATGACTGTACATAATTTGTTTCATGTTTCATTTCTTAAAAAATCTATACCTGATGGTAATCATGTTATTGATTGGAATGTGATTCAGGTGGAGCAAGAAGGCATCTTGCAGGTGCATCTGATGCATATACTGGACTAAAAAAACAAGAAGCTCCGGAATCGAGCCATAAGGCTTGTAAAATTCCAGTGGACCTAGTACGATCCTAATGAAGCAACATGGGAGCATGAAGATGCCATGCAGGAAGAGTACCCATATCTTTTTGAATATTTTGGAAATCTTGTTGTTATGGTGTAAATAAGTTGCACTGAGAACAATGCAAAAATAAAGGGAGGAATTGTAACACCCCAAGGCCGAGCCCCTGTTGAATTGTAATTATGTTTATAGGTTGGTGGCTGAGTGGTTATAAGTTGAGAGGCTTATGTGTTTATTAGGCTTGGTGAGCCAGATGCTAAGGCCAATGAGCCTAATTTTGTATATGTAAACACTCGCATCATTAATAAAATCACACTATTTCATGTAGACTAACCATGAACAAGAGTTAAGGGTCATTAAGTTCCACTATGTAGGGTAAGAGAAGGGGACTAAGAATCTAGGCCTAGGTATAAGCTAGAGGGATTACCTCTAAGGGAATAATATTTTATTATTATTTCCCAAAATCTATGGTTAACATAAGACATGTTGTCCTAAGTTCTTGGGAGAAAGGGAAACGAGTGCTAAGTGGAACTCATGTGGCTTCAGGAATACATGTGTCTACCTGGGCGCATGCAATTTATAGCTAGGAGATCTAGCTCATTGGGGGAGCCATCTCCCACTCTGCGTTGTTCCCATCTTTGCGTCTGGACCAGTTTCGAGTTTCCTCATGACCCTTACGATTCTGGGGAGGTCTGTCACCTTCCCGATTGACCAGGGATTCATGCATTGAACTAGTTCTCCATCATCATCACCTATGTATATAGCATGCACCTTTGTAATTCTGCATTTGTAATTGAGTTATCCCATGTGTCTCATGTGAGGCCCGACACAATTGTATTTTCCTGAGTCATGATGTGTCTTAGTGTTTGGTTTTTTCCATTTTCGGTGTCCATACCCATTTTTTGTTACTACTGTCACCCGTGTGTAACTGAATGTTGTTGCTTGTTGCTTAGGATCTGAATTGAATAGGTAGGTTGTCAGGCCTGTGAGAAACTCTCCTAGGTGAGAGAGTTTGTTGGGAAATGATTTCTCCTGGAAGGGAGTCCCGTAGCAGCTACAGTACTCTGAGACTTCTGGTCCAGCCTATTACTGAAGCCCAAGGTAAGGGAGGTGTAGTAGCTGATGGAATTGTATTAGTGAAGGTGTACCTTCCTGTTTTGGAGTAGGCATGTGGGGAATGAGTGTCTATGGATTGTGGTTGTAAGTGGCTCATGGGATAAAATATCCTTCTTGTTGTTTTGTGCAACTTCCTTGTTGTCCTTGCCAAGCCTAGGAATTCTCTTGCCCGATGGAGTTTAGTCCTAGCTCGGGGGTGACCCACTGTTGAGCATGATGAACAATGTGGTCTATGGATGGGATGCTCATGGAAGGTCTTCACGAAGTTAGTGGTCATCTATTAAAAGATAAGTACCAATTATTTGTTCATTGTATGTTGTGTATTTGTGTTTGCATTATAATTAATGAGTAATGCATGTATATATATAGGATGCATGTATGTGTTAAATATTTCTTATACATGAACATGTATATGAGTAGAGTATTGACGACTATTTATTTGCATTAGATAGATATATATTCATAAGTGTGAATACCAGATTTTATCTCTATCCTCCGGTTAAGTTTTATATGTGGTTATTTCTGCAAAGTTACTTGGTGGCATGGCCTGGCCTATTGTTTAACGTTGGGATTGTCACAAAAATTGTATCAGAGCAGGAAAGGCAAGGTTAAGGTTTTTTGGGTAGCATTACCTATCATAGGTTGGTAGCCGACGATGTTACAAATTGGTATTAGAGCCATGGTGTCGACATTGAGCCTGGATGGGCCATGTTACTGGTTAATGAGACAAAGATTTCAAAGTGAATTGTTGTATAAAGGGACAAATTTTGAGGTTCAGAGAATCCATGGGTGCAAGCAGTGCATCGACAGAGTCTCTGACTTAAAAACATTGGGAGAAATAGCTTGAGTTTTTTCATGAAGGGACGTGAATATATGTTGCAAGGAGTGCACAAATTTGAAAGTCGACTAAGTGTCTGTTGTCCCTTGACCATGTCTTGGAGATCCTTGGTAAAGTTTGACCTATTTTTGGACTTTGATAGGTTGTTGAAGGTGGAGCGCAAGTCGAAGTAGAGATCTAGGATCTTTGCCCCTTTTTAGGGATTTTTGGGTTTTGGGCTTATGTAATGGGGATGGGGATGTCAACCCATGGGTTTACCCATGTTTAGGCCCATTTTGAAATGTATAAATAGATGTCTAGGTGATGTAAGAGGATACAATATAGGCATCTGTGTGATGATGTGCTAAGTGAAAGTGATAGTTGTACATGCTTTGTGCATACTGTGTGAAACTTGCAAGGCTATGTGCAAGTGACTGTAAGAGATTGTGTAAAGGCTTTGTGATGTAGCCTAGCTCGGGGAAGGAGGATATGACGAGGTGCACACAGATATCCTATCCTATGTAGAGTAGGACCTTATGGCTCTATGCATGTAGATGATTGATGGAAGATAATAAAGAAAACAAAGAGTTGGTGGGCGTATCCCCAGGCTGGGGGTGAACCATGTATATCTTGTGTTATGGTTGTTTTGTGCATTTTGATTATTTATTTATGCCTTTGATGTGATTTATTCTTAGTGTTGTTATCTTTATGAATGTTATAAGCATATGATATAATATCTTATTTCTCAGTAATGCGAACGAATGCCATATCTGATCTGTTTCTTTATGTTAAGTTCTTAAATGTGTTGAATCTTGTTGAATACTACATTGCGTTGTAATTAGGGTTTATCTGCGTTGTAGACAAAATGAATGAAAAATGCTAAGTGCTTTGTTAGAGTATTGTAATCACAGATATGTGCCCCATCTAAGGTTGCAGACACTGGAGTCCTGCAACCACCCCTGCCTCTACCTCGTGTGAGACTTCATATGATTTGCAGGTGTTGTCAAAAGGGTCGGTAGTTACGGTTTTGTCAGTGCGATGTTGACATGTTGAACCCTGGGTTTTCCCATGTGCCAACAAGTGGTTCTATTGTCGGGACCGGAAAATGTGATTGCTAGGAACTTATGAAAAGAAATAAAGCCTTGTGCATAGATCTGTTTCTTTAGTGCACAGTATTCTACTTGATTTATGAAGTTCTATGGAGGCAGATTTGAAGAAAAGAGGTAAGATCTGAAAGCTTTGTGCTCTAATAGAGGTAAGATCAGTGAAATATTTTTATTAAAGATGTAATATCTAAAATATTTTGTTCTTTGATAAAGGTAAGATAAGTGGAATTTTGTTTTTCAAAAGTATGGATCTAAGTATGTTTGATAATTTTTGTCCTAGTCTGAAAACTAGGGCATAGTTACAAGAAAGAAGATTTGATATGAGTAGATCTGATAGAAATAATGAAAGATATGTTATTCCTATGCATAGAAAGAATGTTTGGACTAAAAAATGGATGCAAAATCCTAGGAAGAATTTTCTACAGGTTAGTTACTATGATCCTAGTGCGCAGTACAAGAAAGGTTGGTGATCATTTAAGAGAAAGAAAGGATTAACCCTTTGTTACAGTTGTAGAAGACTAGGCCATATTGCTAAGGATTTACCTAATAGACAACCTAGTTTTCTCTGTTGTAAATCTATAGACCATGAAGTTCTATATTGCCCTAAAATGATTGCTAAACTTGAAAGAATGAATATGGAGCAAGATAAACATGAAAAATACTCATAAATTAAGACTATGGCAGAACCCCAGAAAGGATCAGAGATTGTATTGCCAGAAATAAAAGAAACCATGAATTATCATAGAGACATCAATCTATCAGAGATCTTAAAAGAGAAAGAGTGCATCGAAACAAGAATAGGAGACTTCGACATAGACTGTGTTCTAGACGAGGAAACACAGGTGAATGTCATGATAAAAAGTACTTGGGAAATTTTAGGAAAGACTGCTATGATTCCTTCATTGGGAGGAATAGGATTATTTGGAGGAAAGTTGATAACCCTATGTGGAAGACTTACCTAGACATCTATGAGTTCTCATGGAACATCGACAGAAGAATAATTTGAGGTTGTTAAATTTATTGAGAACAATGCTCCATTTTCTATGTTGCTAGGAAAAACCTGGATTGAGAAAGATCAGATCTGAAGAAAACAAGAAGAGGAAGCTCTAGAACAGAAAAAGCAATAACTAAGAGAATAACACAGTTACTAGAAGAACAAGAAAACCAATCGAAGCTACTGAGGACCAGAAATCTAGCTTTCGAAGTTGAAAGAACACAAGAAGACTTGAAACACCTATCTGTACAAGAGAGTAGAGCACCTACCCCAGACATAGGAGAAGTATTGGCCTTGAACCCTACGAAAGACCATCAACAATGCGAAGTTACTATGCCAAGAGGAGATAAGAATCATAATGGGAAGAGGAACCCAGTAACACAGATCATAGGGAAGAAGGCTGGAAATCTCAGCAAGAAGAAGGCAAAGTTGGAGAAATTATAGGAAGTTCTGGAGAAGACTTCACAGAAGGAAGGTCTCCAGAATTTGAACTTCCCTAGAATATTAGAGAAACTCATATTGGAAATTCACCATGGCGGAGCGATATGACTGTTGGAGGCATTATAACCGTTAGATTGATGTTCTTGAATGGTTATAACAATAGTTATGATCAGAAAGATCACCATTGGACCATTGGGACCACGTTCTAACAAACATAGCTGCATTGATGAAGGGTTCTTGTTCATTGGAAGGATCTGTTACATCGTTGTCTACTTATCCCGTAGACTATTTTTCCAAGCACACGTTCATGAATTTTATCAGAGCCAACAAGAGAACTCATTGTTACTGTTTTGTTCTTATTGAGACCTTGCCATCCATTCTATTGCATTAAGAAATTGTTCATCATCCTGAGATATCCATTCTCGAGCGTGCATGTCAAACGAGCTCAACATTGTGGAAAAGTTAGTAGAGGAAATTTTAATTGATCTAATGGTAGAGAGAGTGATGTCCACGGGAGTTCAGGCTTCATTGACGTGAGGAGTGCAAGCCTCCTCTTTGACTGCTCGTGGATCCAGACCATCCCAAGTTACATATGAGAAAAGAACCAAGCATCAAGATGACTTGGAAAATTCGAAGTTAATCCATTCCATCCCGCCTGAATACATCCCGCCTCTATTCAGTGCAGTGAATCATGACAGTGTCCCTAGGGACTTTGACTACACCTTGGTCACTGCGTACCTCCCGAAGGGGATACGAACAGGCAAGCCTCAACCAGATAAGATCATGACACTAAAGATCAACGAATTTAACCTAGGAGATCGCAATAAATTTAGCATGCTCTCTCCTCAAAGGTATTTGAATAGGATGAAGAGGAATAAGTCAAGGATAATCCCCCAACCATGGACTATGGACCTCATGCAGTCCACCATACTGAACATAATGAAAATACCCCATTTTGGAAGGCACCAGGAGCTTAACACATGCGTTAATATCCTTCTTTCGATCTTCCATGGTGATTATTTATGGTTATACAGACACATCACCATTGATCCAACGTTGATCCATCGGATCACCGGACTGAGCATACAGGGACCAGACTAGCAAGACTTCTACCCAGGGAAGGTTGCAGACCATGCCCTGGTGTAGAAGATTAAAGATACATATGATGATGTGGAGAAGGGTAAGTAAGGATATAAGGTAGCCTCCATCCAGAATGGTGGAGTGCACCTTGCTTGCCATTTGATTGTTGGTAAGCTAGTCTGGAAGAACAGACCCACGCAGATTACATGGTTTGTTGTTGACCTCGAAGGGAAATGCATGGAGGGGATACAGATGAACTGGGTAAAGTACTTAGTGAACTAGTTAGACCAAGACTGTCGCGAAGCTCAGGATCAGGTCTATGAGTTCCATTTTAGTTGGCTTCTTATCATCACCGCGTTCATCGCTTGGGAGATGCCAGAATGTGTGAATTTCCTTGAACTAGAACCATCTAAACCCTTAGCCGTGAAGTTCACTTCACTATGGTATTCAAGTGATATGGGAAAAAATGGCAATCAAAAGTGCTATTCCACACCTACTACCTGCAATTAAAGGGGTCTATTGAGGTTTTCCCTCATATAACGCCGAACACTGTGCACAAGTTCACGCCATTTGTGAAGTTCCACATAAACAAACATTTTATCTACATCACTGCGCGCGGAGAAAAACACAAAGAAGTACTACATAGTTATTACAAACTCATAGAAGAGCACTTAGAAGAAATAACTAAGGAGTGGCCTGCAGAGCTCCTTATCCCTATTTACCCCGTAGAACTTCCTAATCCCGAACTAATCAGAAGCTTGGTGATCACTCATGAAGGGAATGATACACCTGGAACTAGCAGAAGGAAGAAGAAAGAAGAAGTCCAGTAGATGAAAAGTGCATTAGAAGAAAATGCTTCAGACTCACCTAGAGGAGGAGGTGATGAAGAACTAGATAAATAAGAGAATAATGGAAAATAATATCAGTAGAAGAAATGCAAAGTAACACTGCCACAAAATCCCCCTGATGATGCAGAGCCATCTCACAAAAGAAAGGTTTCTCCCACGAAACCCACATCACGGAAGAAATCAAAAGCTAGTAAGACCAAGTTGTAGATTGTTCTCATGCTCGATGACTTAGAATTCATCATTGCAGCTATATCGGATGCCTTAGAAGATATTTTGTAGAGAAATGAAGCTAAGAAAGAGGCCATGTATGAGAAAATTGAGGGAGAACTGTGAGGGGTACAACAGGCCCTTCACTCCAGCTGTGCAGTGTTCACAGTGCCCCCTCCATCAGAAGAAACAAAGTTGGGATATGAGCCCTACCCAACTCCACATACTAGTCGATGTGACTGAAGCCAACCTTCCTCGCGCACAGAAAGAAACAGAATAGGCCACAATGGCCCTAAAGAAATCACAAGAGGAAGTAATAGAGAAATGCAGAGTTGTGCAGTAGGAGAAGGATTCCCTCTAAGAAAAGTTTGAAGAGGAAAAGGTGAAGATATAGAAAGAGAAAGAATAGTTGCTCGTGGAGAAGGTTGGATTAAAATAAGTAGTCCGCAGAGCACTTCGCTCTGTGATGGGCTTAGAGAAAAAGGAGGAAGACCTAGTGGAGCATCAAGTAGCACAGCTTGCTGAAGCCATCCAACAACCTCAAGAGAGAATAGTAGATATAGAGCTACAAATAGTACCAAGTACTACGCAGGACGTGTGAGACCAAAGAGAAGCCACTGCCCAGAGCATAGTTGACAGGATCTGAGCATTAGCTTTGGAATGTCAACATCTTATCCATAGAAGTGTGTAGAGTTATGAGAAACTTACTGAGGACCTTGAATTGAAGACATTGGAGTCACAACTCTAGGAAGAAAAGTAGCAAGAAGCAACAGTACAGGCACAACTGAAGCTCCTGTCAGTGGTTGAAAGAATGAAAATATCTCAAGAACAACACACATCTCAACAACAGGTCCATACCATACAAAGCAAAGTCATGGAATTGACTTAGAGGCTCTAGCCAGTCCAGGATGCAGCTTTCCAACTGTTTGAGGATATTTAAGTACGAGGAGTAGAGCTGGAACAAGTAGTCACTTTAGTTGAACAATGATTAGTGGGACCTATGAACGAGGCATTTCTTTAGGAGTTCACCGAGAAGGAGGCCCTGGGAAAAGTAGCAGGTCGAAGCAGCTCGAGCCAGGCTTGAGGCTTTTGAAGCAGAGCTACCCAGATGAGAGTGACTTGGGATGAGTCACAGGTGAGTGTTGGGGGATTTTTGGCCCTTGATCAAGTCTTGGAGATCCTTGGTAAATTTTGACCTATTTTGGGACTTCAATAGGTTGTTGAAGGCGGAGCGCAAGTCGAAGCAAAGATCCATGATCTCAGCCACTTTTTAGGGATTTTTGGGTTTTGGGCTTATGTAACGAGTATGGGGATGTCGGCCCATGGGTTTACCCATGTTTAGGCCCATTTTGCAATGTATAAATAGATGTCTAGGCGATGTAAGAGGAGACAATATAGGAATTTGTGTGATGATGTGTTAAGTGCAAGTGATAGTTGTACATGCTTTGTGCATATTGTGTTAAACTTGCAAGGCTATGTTCAAGTGATTGTAAGAGATTGTGTAAAGGATTTGTGCTGTAACCTAGCTTGGGGAAGGAGGATCTGGCAAGGTGCATACAGATCTCCTGTCCTTTACAGATTAGGACCTTATGGCTCTGTGCATGTACATGATTGAAAGAAGATAATAAAGAAGAAAAAGAGTTGGTGGACGTAGCCCCACGTTGGGGGTGAATGACGTATATCATGTGTTATTTTTGTTTTGTGCATTTTGATTATTGCTTTGTGCCTTTGATGTGATTTATTCTTAGTGTTGTTATATTTATGAATTTTAGAAGCATTTGATATAATAGCTTAGTTCTCAGTAGTGTGAACAAATGCAAGATCTAATCCGTTTCTTTATGCTAAGTGCTTAAATGTGTTGAATCTTGTTGAATACTGCGTTGTAGAAAAAAATAATTACAACTGTTAAGTGCTTTGTTAGAGTATTGTAATCACAGATCTGTGTCCCAGCTAAGGTTGCAGACACTAGAGTCTTGCAACCACCCCTGCCTCTACCTCGGGTGATACTTCATATGCTTCGCAGGTGTTGCCGAAAGGGTCGGTAGTTAGGGTTTTTTTGGTGCATTGTTGATGCGTTAAACCCAGGGTCTACCCCTATGCCAACACTGTCGAAGCAACCCTCTAAGGAGAAATGAGTTCAAGAAATGAAGCTCAGGAGAGATAGCAGGAAGAAATATTCAAAGGGGGAGAATCTCTCAAGGTTTAACGAGTTAACGGCTAGGATTTCTTCAAGAGGAAACAGAGTCACCCCAGACTATCAGATCTGGAAAATTTGCGAGGAGGTTAGTTGTGAGTTCCTTTGGAAACCCACAGAGTAATAGAATCTGTATGTGTCGTCGATCTGACAGAGAGGATACGTCACGGAAATCCATGGACTTCGGATGAAATCACTTTGGGAGAAATGAGTGTGGAGAGGTTGAAACTCTTGAATCCCAAAGATCTGAAGTAATTTATAGTCATCGATTGGTGGACGACATGTGTGTCGACATATTGGCTTGTTCAGGATTTCGGCGTTTAGGAGAATTAGTGTGTGTTGAGGAGAAAACTCTCGAATCCTGAAGCTCCGAAGCCCCAAAGAGCCAAAGTAGTGAGTCATGATGATGTCACCTGGAGGTGATGTGGACCTCTCATATACCTGTCACATGCCCTACCTAGAATGTTGACAACTTTACTATGTGGGACCTAAGGTTGCATAACATATTTAAAGGTCAGCGGGCCCACACTAGCGTTGATCATGTTATATCAATATCGACAGCCAAGAGGCATTGCGAGGACCCAAATTGCACGGGAGTTAATTTTCCAGGGTGGTCCCACAATCCAAACCATAGTTTTACTAGGGGGTTATGTGTCAGCGTCAAAAGAATTGTGGGATGAAAGGCGGGTTACTCCAAAATGTGGATGCATGCCCCTGTAATTTGAAAGGGTTAAGTTATGTAACTATTCGATATCTTAGTTCAAGTATGGAAACCATGGGTCCAGTGGACGTGTGGAATCACTTTTGAAGTCCAGAGACTTAACACTCTAGAAGAATGGTTCATAAGGGAAAGAAAGGAAGAAATTTCAAAAGTTGTATAATCTCAGGGTGACGAGACATAATGACATCATGAAAGGTGACATGGAAGTGTTCAGAGATTAACAGTTTGGGTTGTTGGGGATGTGTGGATGTGAAATCCTCCGAAGTCCTGAATCTATGAAGCACCGAAGTCTCGGAGCTCATATTCCTGAGGTTCCATAGTGAGTGACATCCATGGGATGTTGGGTAGTCATGGAGTGTTGATCCACCCTACTTCACGAGTTCATCAATCCAGAGCTCCGAGAGATATGTTGTGATGTGCTTTGAAAACTTTTAAAGCCAGAGTCTTGAAGTCCAAAATAAGAACCTATCGACCTAGCACTTGGCCATAGCTTGTGGTCGCATGGGTTGGTGGCTAAGAGAAAGGGGCTAGTGCCCAAAAACTATTGCAGAACAGAGAAAATATCATAAATAAAAGATCTGCAAGGATTCTTGATTGATCGAGAACCACATAATGAAATATGAAACTTTTCTTTGAATCATATTGGTTTATGAATACTATGGAATTTGATAAAGATTGATGGCCTAAATTTTTTTGGTTGAATGCACATTGTGTTTGTAGTGTTAACGATTGTCAGAACCAAACCAAATTGTTCCACGGTGCACCGAAATGGAGGAGGCACATAATGATTTTAGTTTGGAGAATGAAGATAAAGGAATGGATGTCTATTTGGAATTTGAAGGATTGAACTCCAATGGGAATGGAGAAGAGATTGATAAAGAAGGAAATGTGATGAAAATCATTGAAAAGTTGCAGAAAGATATCCAGACTCACAAAGAAGATAAAAAAAAGCTTATAAAAGCCAGGGAGAAACATGGACAATTCAACATAAAGCTGATGCAGAGCCTGGAAAGAATAAAAAAGAAGTTGGATAAGGAGAGTGGCTCAAGAAAAACAGGGAGTTGTGGGACCCCTGAGAAGGAAGGAAGATCAAGGAGCATTAGCAGGCATCATTGTCACTCCCCAAAACATTCCAATAAGAGAGCACACAACAGTTCAAGTCCATCTCCTACCAGAAATCATAGGAAATCAGAAGTGGATGAACTGAAGGGTGAAATGAATAAAATCAATCCTCCTACTTTTGATGGAGAGCACAAGAAAGATGAATATGTTGAGACATGGTTGTTGGGCATGAGGAAATATTTCCAACTGCAGAACTATTCTTCTCATGTAGAGGGAAGAATTTCCATTTACCAACTTAAAGGAAAGACATCCATATGGTGGGATCAACTTGTGCAAGTAAAACACGTCAGAGAGAAGAATTTTACATGGAGGGAATTCAAGAGACATTTTGAAAAGAAGTACTTAACTAAGAGGTATTATGACAAGAAAATCAAAGAGTTCTTTGAACTCAAGCTGGGAAGTATGTCCATTGATGAGCATGAAAGAATATTCTTGGAGTTGTTGAAATATTTCCCTTTAATCAAGTACGATACAATTAATATTCAAAGGTATCTGAGTGGGCTGCCATCTTCCATCAGTGACACGATCTAGTATGATGACTCAAAAACTATGGAAGAAACTACAAGGAGAGAAAAATGCTTATATGATTAGCAAAAATAAAATCCCACTTTCCGAAAATCTTGGGAAGGAAAGAAGAAGTTTAAGAGGGAGCAGAGGCATAAGTGAAACAGACCACCAATTTTCAGGAATATCCCTCAAGGACAACTAGGTTTTAGAGAGCCCACGAAGGCTGAATTAGGTGGGAAAATTCCAAGACAACCATGTATGGAATGTTGGGCTTGTAAAGGAAATCATAGGTAAAAGGATTGTCCCCACAGAAATGACAGAGTGAGAGTTTTCCACAATGTTCAACAGGAAGAAACAATGGATGACATGGGAAGAAGTGTACCAAGGATCTACGCAGCCCTGGACAACAAGGAAGAAAAATATTAGTCACATATGATTGAAGTGGAAGGTATGATAAACAACCAAAAAATTACTATTTTAATTGATTCAGGAGACAATCATAGTTATATAGATCCGATAATGGTGGAAAGTTTTCATTTTCCAAGAAGCAAGCATGGAAAATCTTGGATAGTGTTGTTGGCTACAAAAGCCAAGAGAAAGGTTGTTGAGTTGGTTAAATCTTGTCCACTGGACATGAATGGACTGAGAACAAGGGCCGAATTGAACATATTACCTTTAGGTTCCTATGAATGTCTAATTGGGATGGATTGGTTGGACCAAAACCATGCCATATTATACTGTCATAACAAGGAATTTACTTGCCTGGATGAGGAAGGAAACCCAAGGAAAGTGTAGGGAATCCCAAGGGAAGTTATTGTCAAATAAATCTCAACAATGTAGTTGAAGCAGTGTTACAGGAAGGGCTGCCAAATATTTGTAGCTCATATGGAAGAAGCACCAAAGGATAAGGTGAAAAATATTAAAGACCATGCATTATTAAAAGATTTTGAAGATGTATTCCAGGAGGTACCCATAATACCCCCAAAGAGAGATATTGATTTCTCTATAAATATGATGGCTGGAGAAACTCCAGTATCAAAAACACCTTACAGAATGAGTACACCAAAGCTGAAAGAACTACAATTGTAGCTTGAATAACTTCTGAATAAGGGGTATATACACCCAAGTGTGTCACCTTGGGGTGCCCCAATCTTGTTCGTGAAGAAGAAATATGGGACGTTGAGATTGTGCATCGATTTAATACAGTTTAACAAAGTTACTATGAAGAACAAGTATCCTTTACCAAGGATCGATGATCTCTTTGATCAATTGAAGGATGCCAAGATATTTTCAAAAATAGATCTCAAGTCAAGGTTCCAACAGGTAAGGACAAAAGATGAATACATCAGCCATACTGAATTCAGAACAAGGTATGGTCATTATGAATTTACAGTGGTGCCATTTAGGTTATCAAATGCACCCATTGTTTTCATGTGCTTAATGAATGGTGTTTTCAGGGAATATTTGGACAAGTTTGTCATTGTCTTTCTTGATGACATCCTTGTATATTCCAAGTCAGAGGAAGAGCATGAACATCATCTAAGGATGGTGTTTCAGGTACTAAGGACGCACCAACTATATGCCAAATTGAGAAGGTTCTCATTCTATCAAAAGAAGATCCATTATTTGGGACATATCATTTCAAAATATGGGATAGTAGTGGATCCTAAGAAGATAGAAGCCATCAGAGATTGGTTAGCATTGAAGAATGTGACAGAATTCAGATCCTTTATGGTTCTATATGGATATTATAGAAGGTTCATTACAGGGTTCTCAAGGATAGCTCACCCCATCACTTCCTTGTAAAGGAAGGAGAATAAATTTCAATGGACATAAGAATGTGAGAGAAGCTTCCAACAATTGAAGCAATTGTTAAACAGTGTGCCAATCCTGAGGATTGTAGATCTGAATGAAGATTTTGTAGTGTGTATAGATGCATGCAAAGAAGGAATGGGAGGATTCCTCATTTAGAATGGGTTTGTGGTATGTTATGAATCCATAAAGTTGAAGGATCATGAAAAGAACTATGCAACCCATGATTTGAAGTTGGCATTGATAGTGAACACCTTGAATAAATGGAGGCACTACCTCATGGGAAGGAGGTTTTAATTGAGGATAGGCCATAACGGTCTAAAGTATTTGTTTGATCATCCAACCTTGAATGCTAGGAAGAGTAGATGGTTGGAAATCATTTGTGAGTATGACTTTGATATCAAGCATATCAAAGGAAAGGATAACAAAGTGGATGATGAACTTAGCATAGGAGTGCATGAACTACATGCTATGACCATTAGCATGTATCAAATTGATATTAAAGGCATAATTTCGGAAGTTGCAAATGCATATTTTTAGTACATGCAATTGGTAGCAAAGATACAACAAGATAAGATGCTACAAAAAGTGGAAAATTATAAATTGGAAGCTGATGGAACACTCCTGTACAAAAATAGAATTTATGTACCTAATTTCCTGGAATTGAGAATTATGATCTTGAAAGAAATTTATAATGTGCCTTATGCTAGGCACCCTGGATATCAAAAAATAGTGGCAGGAGTCAAGAGCCACTACTTTTGGCTAGGTATGAAGAAGGAAATTGCAGAATACATCACCATATGTATGAAGTGTCAGAAGGTCAAAGCTAAACATAGGCACCCAACAGGGTTTCTACAACCATTACCCATTCCTGAGTGGAAGTGGGAAGTGGTGACAAAGAATTCCATCACAGGGTTGCCCAGAACCGACAAGAAGCATGATTCCATCATGGTGGTGGTGGGTAAGCTTAGGAAAGTTGCCCATTTTATTCCATTGAAAACTACTCACATGGCAACTAATGTTGTTGATATCTATATGAAGGAAGCAGCATGATTGCACGGTATTCCCAAGAAAATTGTGTCTGACAGAGACCCAAAATTCACCTCAAACTTATGGAAAGGGTTATTCAAAGGGTTCAAAACAAATCTGAACTTCATCACATCTTATCATCCTAAGTCTAATGGAAAAATAGAAAGGGTGAACCAAGTGATAGAGGACATGTTAAGGAGGTATGTGATGGACAAACATCTAAATGGGAAGGTTATCTACACTTGGCAGAATTTTCCTAAAACAATGGGTATCAAGCATCACTGAAGATGAGCCCATTTAAATCATTTTATGGAAGAAAGTGCAACACACCAATAAGCTGGGACAACCTAGCTAATAGAGAAATAATTGGGCCAAATTTGCTCAAGGAAATGGAAGAGAAAATGATGAATATTAAGAAGAACTTGAAGGTTTCCCAAGACATGAAAAGTTATGCAGACAAAGCAAGAACCCACAGGGAGTTTAAAGTTGGTGATCATGTTTTCCTGAAAGTGAAAGCCAACAGAAGTTCCCTCAAGCTAGGAAACTGTTCCAAGTTGGTAGCAATATATTTTGGGCCATTTGAAATCGTAGAAAGGATTGGACCAGTTACATATATGCGTTCATTGCCTGCATCCATGACTATACATAATTTATTTTGTTGGCACAAGGGAAGACCCAGGCTTCAATTCAAACAGTGCACCAACAAGCCCTAACTATTGGCCCTTTCGGCAACACCTACAAAGCATATTTAGTCTCACATGAAGTAGCTATAGGGGGTTTCATGAGACAGGTGTCTACAACCAGAGAAAATGCAAAGTGAATCGAGGGCAACACTCTCACACAGATCTAGTGATTCTTTATATTTCTTAATCCTATTGCACAAACTATATCTCAGATATAACACAATATTGCATTAACAGTATATCAAAGATCAAAAGAACACAACATAAATCACACACAACAATAGGATATACGTGGTTCACCCTCTCCCTAGGGATACGTCCACATAACTGCGCTTTATAATATATTATATGAAATCATACAGTTCTATCTACACTCTTAGCTTGCAGATATCTCTCTTTCTCTCTCTTCTCCTCTCTCCCTTCTCTACACACCTAGTTGTAGGGTTGATCTTCACACCCAGCTGAAGATCTTACAACATAGACTTCTCTCTCAGTAATAACAACAATCACTCATCATACATAATCTCTCTCTATCTCTCTAACCCATCCCAGGTTCTCTTGACCTTTATTTATATAATACAATGAGTCTCAGACAACCTTAGTTCGAAACCTAGGTGTCTAAATACCTAAATACCAAAACCCTAGGTGTCTAAAACCCTAGGTAAACTTGACCCATGTTTTCAGGGCTTCGCCAGCCTATCTTTCCTTCTTTCTTGTTAGGTGCTCCAAAGCATCCATTGGTGGATTTTTTCTCTTGCTAAGTCATCCATGATCCATATTCCTTGTTTATCTATCTTCCTCTATCTCCCCATCCAATGGCTTCCTTTATCTTACTTTGCTCCATTTTTTCTGCTCTTTTGGTCACTTCGACCCAATCTCAGTCAACTTGTCTTTCATGCAGATCGCACTTCGTGCTTCTTTCCTTAAACTTCGTAACCTTCCATAACCAAGGACCAACAGGCCCCCAACACTCACATGTGACTCGTCCCGAGGAACTTCAGGTATGGACCTATGATTTAATTTGACTCCAGATTTCACAGGGTAGCCTGTGTTTTATGCACTTTCCCACTCTTCTTTCCTTGTGCAGACTGTCTTTCTATGTCTGGTACCTAGTTTCAACTACACCTAGTACCTAGACCCTTTTTCTCATGCTTCTACAAAGAGTTGCGAGGCATTTGGTTGTCATAGTACAATTTCAACCAACTCCCATTCACCAAACCTTCCTTCCATTCTCCATTCAAAGTTTTCAACTGCGTAACTCCTCCTTCTGTAACATAAGAAATCTCATATGGCCCAAGCCAATGTGTCCTGAACTTCCCTGTATGCTTCATGAACTTGTTGTCGTATGCCAATACTAGATCTCCTTGCTTGAAGGATTTCTTCTTGATGTGCCTATCATGATAGGCCTTTTCTCGTTCCTTCTGTACCTGCTGATGGAATCTTGCAATAAATCGATATTCTTCTAGTTCTACCAACTACGCAAGACTCTCTCGAACAATTCCAGTGTCATCCATATCTTTGAATGCTACAATTCTGAGACTAGGAACCAAATATTCCATAGGGACAAATTCTTCTAGGCCATACACCAACTTAAAGGGAGTCTGCATTATTATCTTCATTCAAGTAGTTCTATAGGCCCATAACATTGTTGGTAATCTCAAATCCTAGTCCTCCTTGTTCACATTGCAAATCTTTTTCAGCATTGTCTCCAATATTTTGTTGAAGGCTTCAATTGTACCATTCGCCTGTGGGTGGTAAGGGGTTCTCTTTTGGTGATGAACTTCAAATTCCTGAGTCAGGGATTCAATAGTCTTATTAATAAAATGCGTACCTTGATCACTCATCAGGGTCTTTGGGCATCCAAACCTGGTTATGATGTCATCAAATATGAAGTGTGCAGTTGTAGTTGTGCTACAATCCTTGACTGCTCTTGCGTTGGCCCATCTAGTACTATGTCACAGTGATTATGTACCTTTCTCCTATGTGATTTCCTGGTGGGTTTATAGGTCCCAAAAAATCAATGGCGCATTTCTCAAATGCTTGTAATGTTAGTTGGGATGCTAAAGAAATCTCATCTCTTCTGGAAAGTTTCCCAACTCGTTGGCATACATCGTAGGCTCTGTGGTAATCCTTAGCATCCTTGTGTAAAGTGGGCCACTAGAGGCTAGCTCTAAGAACCTTCTGTGATGTTTCTTTCCCTGCGTAGTGTCCTCCTTTGATGCCTTCATGTGATTATTCTAAAATTAGTGGTCTTTCTGCCTCCATAATGCATCTCCTCAGGATCTCATCAGGTACCAACTTGTATAGTTGTCTGACTATAAGTGAAAAATATGCAGCGCGTACTACCAGTTGTTTCTTCTGAATGACTGTGTATTCCCGAGGTGCCATTCCCGTTGACAGGAACTAGACTATATCGGTGAAGTGGTCATCAATCTTCTTGATGGCCAGCAGTTGTGCATCAGGTAGTGTATCTTCCAAACTAGTAGGTTCCTCTCCATGTTCCAACCTAGACAAGTGGTCAGGTCCCTTGTTCATTCTCCCTGGCTTGACCACAATCTCAAAATCGTATTCCTGGAATAGTGGTATCCATATGCATATTCTTCCCCCCAACACTGGTTTGTTGACTAGGTATTTCAATGCAGAGTGATTAGTGAACATCTTGAAGTGGCCTCCCAACAAGTAGTGATGAAACTTCTACAACGTGTACACCATGGCTAAACCTTCTCTCTCTGTGGTGGTGTAATTTATCTTAGTTGTTGAGAGATTCCTTCTAGCAAAGGATAACAGGTGGTAAATATCTCCTTCTCCTAGTTGTGCTAACACTACTCCTAGTGCAATATAAGATGCATCAACATGCACATCAAATTCCTTACTCCAATCTAGGAAAACCATAATAGGTACAGTAACCATTTTCTATTTCAGTGATTCGAATCTCTGCTGACATTATTTTGTCCATTGAAACTGACAATCTTTCTTCAGAGGCTTCTCCATAGGTGTTGTAATATATGCATATCCCTTAATCAACTTCCTGTAGTATCCATTATGTCCCAGTGTAGTGTGTAACTATTTGACTGAAGTAGGAGGGGCTAAATCGACAATAATGGAAATCTTAAATGGATCTACTAGCAATCCTTGCTTACACACGATATGGCCCAACAACACTCCAAAGGGTGAAAAGAAGATGCACTTCTTCAGATTCAGGGAAATTTGACATTGCCTGCACTTATCCAACATTAGTCTTAAACATCCAGTATGATTTTGTAATAAGCTAAAAACAGTCCAATCATCAAAATATGCTTCCAGAAATTTATGTAAAAAATCCTTTAATGCTTTGACCACCACCCTAGAAAATATGGCTGGTGCATTCTTCAATCCAAATGGCATCCTTGTGTACTGTTAGGATCCCCATTCGGTGGAAAAGGTGGTCTTATGGAGATCTTCCTTGGCAATCATGTTCTGATGGTATCCTGAAAATCCATCTATAAAGGAATATACCTCTTGTCCTCCTACATTATCTAACACTTCGTTAGTAAATGGTGTAGGGAATGGGTCATGCAAACATGAATCATTTAGATTTCTGAGATCAAAACAGATATTGATCTCTCCTGTCTTCTTATCTTGTACCACCATAGGACTAATCCATTCTGACTCCTCCACAGTTTCTATGATTCCTGTTTCCAGCATTCTGTCTAATTCAATCTTCACTTTCTCCTTATATTTGGGATTGAATCTATAGGGTCTCTATTTGTCTAGCCTTTCATATGGTTTAAATGGGATATTCATCTCTCCCATGGGCCCTTTAATTCCCTTCATATCAGTGAACTTAGTTGGAAACAAGTCCTGGTATTCATGCAATAATTTTGTGATCTTGTCAATAGTGGCAACATCCCAATAATCTCTGACATTTGCAAGCTTCATTGTTTTCTCCGTTCCAATGTTGAATTTCTTGATTTTAATTGGATGTCCAATAAAAGGTATCTCAACTCCTAGTACTTCTATGTCTCTATGTCCTTATGTTTTTGTGATTTTCACATTCCTAGGATCATCGTCTTCATCAACATTGATATTGTAACATCCTTGTAGTTTTTGGAGAGGTGCAATCCATTCATCCTCTTCTTTCTCCATAGGGAAGCTAGGTTTCTCGTCAAAGAATTTATTTCTGACAACCTGTAAAGCTTGATCCACCATGGGAAACTGACTTTCAAATAAAAATGTAGCTACAAAGTTCCGATTCATACATTTCCAATTTGTAGTGGTGAGGTGTAGTTATTATTGAAGATACCAATTAATATGGGTTGTGTCTAGCGTGTTAATGATTTTTTGCACCCACTGCTCTTGAGGAGTGAAGCTCTAGGACTCCTCACAACTTCACACATGGTCCTTTGGACAAATTCGACCTGTGTATATAACTTCACAGCCTTCTATTTTTTCTGAAAATTGTGCTGTGATCAAATTGCAACATTGTACCCAGTCTATAATGTTGTTTTTGTGTGTTCCCCACCATCTTTCTTGTTTTGTCCCTTTCATCACCTAAATGAGAAAAATAAGGACTCTTACAAGTCCAGTTTGGTTAGCTAGACAAGACAATAGTGAATGCAAGAGTTAGAAACATCAAGCATAAGAAATAAACAAAGAACTAAACTAATAACAATAAAAGAAACTAAACTAGAGTCCATAAGGGAAATAGAACAAAAAATAAACAACATGCATGCCACCAATGGATAAGTTGTATTAGTGGGAAAACACCAAAGATAAAGGGGTACTTATGGGTCCCCTCTTCCTCCAAGGGAGGGATCTTGAACCCCCAAAGATTGATCTCTTCTTACAAGTAGCAAACTAAAAGGAAATGGTGAAGAAATCCAAAGCCCATTCACTCAAGAGGTGATGTGAATGGCCAAATGAAATGGTGCTTGTATGATATAGTGAGGAAAGAGGTTCCTCTAAGAGAATATGGGCAGCATAACAATACAAATGAATTCCTTGAAAATATAGTGCACCCATGGCCCCTTTTTATAGAAAATCTTTGAGGCATTATTCAACTAGTCTTTAGTGTGAACAAGGGACTCTTTAGGGAACCCTTAGGTCTTTGACCAGTCCCCCACTTGGATTCATCTTGGATTTGGGTGTCAAATCGACTTGGGAGATGAACCAAAAGTGGGTGGAAGGCCGACCAAAATCATAAATGCGTCATTCTGAGGTGTGTGCGTATTTTTGCGTCCATGGTCACGCATCGGGCACATATGTGCTTGTCTGGCATTATTCGACTATCAAACGTGCACGCGTTGCCTTTGTATCTTTAGTGCATGTTGATTTTTTAACTAGTTGTATAGTTTTGTGCCCTTTGGAAATGCATTTTTTGGGCCATGTATGAACTAATGGGTGTTTGAAGATGTTGGATCCCTGTAACCATTTGCAGATGAAATTCCAGTGATAACAGATGCCCCCTAGTGTGTGAGGTTAAGAGCATACGTATAGCCAAAATACATTAATGTTTCTTCTACAAAGAGTACCTTTGTAAGAAAGAGTGTTGAGGGGAATTTCAGGAGTGAACCATTGGAGGGAGAGGGGAACCGGTAGGACCCAAACCTTTCACAAGGTGTGGAAAAATAAAACTGTGTACAAATGAGGTGGGCATGCCCCATGCTCGCATCATGTAACTCAAAAATGTGTAATACAGTAACTAAAGTTGTGTGTTGGTGTAGACGACTGCAGATCCCTTGGGGGCGTGTTGATAATAGGAGAGGAAAATTCAGATGGTGAACAAACTATGAAAAGAGGCAATGACACTTGTAAGAAGTGTCGATGATACGCAGGCATTGATAGCCTATCAAATTTCAAAGGTCTTCGGCAAATGTAAAAACAACTGCAATAGTTACAAAGTAAGACCCACCGCAACATGATAAAGTGTTGAAGTCAAATTTCATGGGGGTCAAGGACAACAGAGAGAAATGATGGGTATGTTTGTGTCGTCTGAGACTCCTCACTATAAAGGTAATGAGAACCAAGATACTATCGCCCTTCTAGAAATTGTGATGATGTCGACAGAAAGGGAGACGTGACTCCAAGAAGCAAAGGGCTTCATGAAATCTACGGGATAAAATCAGGAACTAATGGGGAACATGGACATAGTCAAGATACGGGGAGACTCAAGACTTCCCTTGGTTGGGGATATGGGTGAAGTATAAGTGGTAGCAACCGTGAACTGAATCTAGTGTCAGAGGGATGACTAGACTAGGGTTAAATTGTGCCAGAGGCATGACAAAGTGGAAAAAATCAGAGATCAGGGGTACATGGACTATGGGATACTCAAGGTTTATGGGCGATGTCAACAGGAGTAGAAGATAATGAATGCCCCAACCAAGGGCGACATGGGTTTCTTTTGCCGGAAAAGGAAGGTCACCAAAGGTGAGGACAAAAAACTATGTAAAGGATGGAAACAAAGGCTTTGTACAATTACCAAATGAATAAATAATAATTGGGGATGAGTATACAGATATAGAAATGGGTGCCCCAGTGAAATATGGCTTGGCTTGTGAGGGTGCAAGTTGCGTGGAAAATGCGTGGATCACCGGGCTCCATAGGTGGGTTTCTGTATTAGGTAAAATGAATGGAGGAAAATATGCAGATGTGAAAACTGATGGTGAATGATATGGAGGGCTAATGATACTATGGAGGTGCAGTCAAAATGCGAATCATGACGAAATTACTCGGGAGTCCATTATGGGGAATTTAGCAAAATGAGGAGAAGGAACATGCAGCTAATTCTTGGGAATGAAAAGACTATGAGGACTCTCAACTCTAGGGGGTGAAAGCAACATGAGTGTCATCAAGGGGGACTATGAATGGGACAACTCATATGGGGAAGAGTGCTACCGGGTGAAAGTACTGAAATGCAGTGGAGGTGTGAGTACTGCAGAGCCAGATGGGGGAATCCTATAGGAAAAAAATCAGAGGGTGTGACTGGGAGATGCAATTGATATTCAGAGGGAGTGATTACATTTCAATAGCGATCTTATACCTAAAATGGTTGTGTTGATTTGTGGTGACCAAGTACCTGAACACATGAAAACCAAATACCCGACGTGAACCATATCTGAAGATAAAGAACATATAACATTTATTTGATAATTTTGAGCATAAGCATGTGTACCTGGGCATGATGTGAGAAAAATGTTCCCCAGGGGCTGAGGATGGATGGTGGCCCAGGGAATGTGCCTGTGTAGGTGGTGAGATCCTGGTCCCATGGCTGAAAATGGATCAGAAAATGGACACTCGGAGCTTCTGGAATTGAGTATGGAAGTTTGAAAAGAGGGACTATATATAGTTGTAGGGCCCACGTTGCCACCTCATTTGTACCTGTTTCCGTAGTGGATTGACGAGAGGTTTGTAGGAGAGATTTGGAGATTCCAGGAGATCGAGCCAACCGATTCAAGATCAATGAGTTTCAAGTTAGTGGTCATATCCTCCTACACAGTAGTTAGTGTTTCTTTTTTGGGTAAGGCTTGTATGTATGATCATACAAGGGAGTTTTTTGAGGGTGGGCCCCCCAGTGCATGAGCGATCGAGTGTTTCATGCGCACGAGTGTTGGGATGTAATTTGGAGAGCCACGCATGGGGGCGCCCAAATGGGGAAAACAGGTGTGCATGGAATGTGTGTCTGTGCAAAGCACAATAGCACATCCATGCAGGACTATGTTCCTGACAGTTGTGCATGTGTGCGCCCCTTTATGTGTGTGTGAACAGGCATGCTAGGATGCATGTTTGTGTGTGTGACAGTGGTGCATGGGTGCACCCCTTTATGGCCAATAGTCACGCATGAGTGTGAAATTGTGGGATGAACAGGAACATATATGTGCGCGCCTGTGGGGAAAAATGTCGTGCCTTTGAGGCAAAGTTGAAAGGTGTAAAAATTAATATTTTCTGGAGATTTTGGTGTTTTTATGAGTTGTGATGGTTGATCAAAGATTTTGAGTGCTCACTAGTGAGGGCACAAGAGTACTTGATACAGTTGTTGATTTTTATGTGCAGTCTAGATTTGCAGTGTTTCATCGTTCGAGGTGAGGACCTGGCATTATCTTCTACAGAGGATGTATATTTTTTGACTGGACTCCCTTTTCAGGGAACCCTTCTACCTATCGAGCCCATGGTACCTAGAGATGGTTAGTTGGCTAACCTATCTTGGACACATTGTTTGGGAGAGGACTTCATGTCAGGGTCAGTGGTGAGGATTGGGGCGATGGACACCCTGGTGCATCGTTGCGTGACAACGATGATTGTGAGAGTCTATGGGTCTCTCATGAGTCAGCGGATTAGTGGGGGTCAGTTGAGGATCATGGAGAGGGCACTGGGGGTGAGAATGTTTCCTAGGGATTGATGCTACACACTAATATGGTGGGGAAACTCAACAGGTGTCGATCTGCTGACTCGAAGGATTTTGCCTTTGGGTCCATCTTGGTAGCATGGTTTTTGGAGAGGGTGCCCATGTTGCGCCCTAGAGTGTTATTGGATGCACTTGGTGTGTGAGAGTCGTGACTGAGGTGGTGGGTGATGATTTTGGTCCTTCATGGTGGTGGGAAGGGTGGCCATTATTTCACAGCTGAGGCTACATGGGTGTGGCATCAGATGCAATAGATCATACTCCGACACCCATAATGGTAACTTGATGGGATAAATTTCAATCTAACACTAGGTTATCCATATTATCTGCTATTTGATTAAATTGTCTTGGAATAAGTGTAAATGTGATTGACTCAAAATGTCGATATAAAAGTCTAACTTACAGGTATTTGCGAAAGAGGCAAGGATCACAGACACAGTACACATTGTTGAGCTGGAGGACAACAAGTTGGGAATCTAATAAGATGCTAAGGTGATGAACATGGAGGCTATTGGCCTCTACTAGGAGGCCAATGATGGCTGTGTATTCTGCTTGGTTGTTGGTTGTTGAGCCCAGACATATGCCATTGGAGTGAAGCAGTTCATGTCAGGGGGTATAGAGGGCCCAAGCAGCTGAAGAGAGATTATGTGTCCAACTGCTAGCTCCATCGGCATAACTGATGTGGTAGACTGATGGAGGAGGCATCTGTCAATAAAACAAATGATATATTAGACATGAGGCATGAAGGAAAAAGAATATTAAAAACTCTACAAAAAGTGTACAAAAAGAAAAAGCCTAGTGTAGAATGGCTATGCTCAGACGTAAAATTTCTTTAAGTACAACCCGTTGATGGGTTCTTTGAGAGGATGGCCTTCGGGGGAGGCTAGGATGTAGGTGCCTTTTGTGAGACAATGTTGGATGATGTAAGGTCCATACCATAATGACTTGAATTTTCCATGGCCGAGGGTATCATGAGTGATATCGTAAGCGAGGACGAGATCTCCTTCGTTGAATGAGAGAAGGTTGACATGGCGATCGAAGGTGGCCTTCGATCATTTTTTGGCTACCTCATTGTTCTGTAATGAAGACCGACGATGTTCATCCAGTGACTCTAAGTTCAAAAAATGTTGCTCCATTGGATAAATGTTGGGTAATAGCTCAATAGCGGTGCATAAGGTGGGAATTTCGCACTCAATGGGGAGAGTGGCCTTGACCCCATGGATAAGATGAAATGGTGTGAAACAAGTGGCAGTTTTAACTGTCGTGTGATAAGCCGATAGAGTGGAAAACAATATATGGTGCCAATTGGTCTTGTGTTTGTTAACCATGCACTGCAACATGGTTTTGAGGACCTTGTTGACCGCCTCTACCTATCCATTGGACTGGGGGTACTATGGGGAGGGAAACTCGTGGGAGAAGTCTAACCTGGAGGAGATTTCAAGAAAAATCTCATTCTCGAAGAGTTTCCCATGATTAGAGACTAACTGTAGGGGGAATCCGGAGTGGGAGATGATGTGGTTAAAGAAAAAACACGTTGCAGTGTCAACAATGTTGTTGAAGGTGAGCATGGCTTCAGCCCATTTGGTGAAATAATCGATTGCCACGTCGACGTATTTGTGTCCATTACTAGATGGAGGGTTGCAAGTCATGAAGTCTATGCCCCATTTGCAAAAGGGGTCAACATTAATGACTGGGTAGAGAAGAGTAGGTGGTGCTCTCGCTTTGTTGGCATATAGCTGAGATTTGTCACATTGCTTCATAGCATGGATGCAATCATGAAACAATGTGGGCCAAAAATGGCTAGCGCAAATGATTTTTTGGGTGGTGGACATCCCTGAGAGGTGACCACCGCAGGCTCCGTTGTGGCGGTCATTCAATACTCTATGAGTTTCATCAATAGTCAAACATCAACAAATTAAGGTGTCGACCCCTCATCGATATAAGATATCGCCGATAAGGAGGTAGCGAGGGGCCTGGTGCCAAATACGTAGATGATCATCCATGGAGAGGTGGTTTCCAAACTTCTGTGTTTGGAGGTAGACTAGGAGATCGCCATACCAAGGATCATTTGAAGGGATGAAAAAGAGATGTTTGTCAGGGAAGTCAGTATTGACGGGAGAGCTATTAGTCTTGGAAGGAAATGTCGTAATGAGTTTGGCAAGGACGAGGGATTTCTTGCTCTTGGGTGTTGAAATTTTGAGGTTGTACTCCTGAAGGATGACAATCCATCGGGAAAATTTTCCATTAATTTTCCAGTGACTGAGAAAGTATTGCATGGGGTTGGAATATTCTACGACCTTGGTATTTCAAAGCAGGATGTAATGGCACAGTTTCTGGACTGCAAGGACAACTACAAGGGAAAGTTTCTCTTCGTGATTGTATTTCAAGGGTGGACCTGAAAGGTTTTTACTAACATAGTAAATGACATGTGTTGATACTGAGAGGGGGGTGAATCAGTATCAAGTACAATTTAAAAACCGTTTCCAACTTATACTTAAACCATTCAATTATATCCAATGAGCAATGAACAATAGTATAAGAGTTACACCAATACACCACAATACACCATGCACA